>CAUYRT010011713.1:0-31241 GCA_963574885.1 Lepilemur ruficaudatus
CGTTGAGGCCTTCACATCTCTGCACTGTGGCTTGCACCAAAGCGCTGACGTCTGCAGCTACTCAGCCACCACGCAGCCAGCAAAGCAGCAGCCCGGCTGACATTCCTGCAATCCCAGCTCCCTGTCTCTGTTGGAGCTCCATGTGAGAACTGTGCCTGCGAGGAGACTGGACTGAGTGGAAACATTCCTGACATTTAGAAGTTAGCAATGTGTGAACTCAATTTTAAATTACCATGGCGTGGGGAAGCACACCATTCAAATCGTTCCCAGAACAATGGATTGGAATTGGAGATGGAAGATAAATGGTTAGAGATTTAATTATTTTTGCATTGGACTTCAACGGGCAGACATGGAAAGGTTTTAATTCCATCCCTACACCCACCCCCCAGCCAGAATTGAATGTACAGGGCTCAGAGAGAAGCGATGATGGAAAGTGAGGGCTGCGGCGGTGCCACAAGGGTTTTGATGGTGCAGTACACAGCCCCTGGACTCTTCTGGCTGAACATGGCCCCTTGAAGAAGGAAAAATGGGATGTGGGAAATGTCAGGGTGACTCTTATTCCAGCAGCCACTTTCAGTAGATGTCACTGACCCAGCCTGTCACCCAGGCTGCAGGGCAGGGGCATGGATGATGTGTTGTCATCCCTGCTGTGTCTTGCTCAGTGCTTGGCATGCAAGTAGCATTGTCTACCATGGTGCTTTCTACCCAGGAATGGCATGGTATGACCACAAAAAAATGACACTGATGTGCTTTATGTGGCTTGTGAGGAAGCACGGTACCATAGACAAACGGGAAGCTTTGGGAACAGAATCTGGAAAATCAATCTTTGTCCTATCACCCTCCAGCTCTCTAACTTTGGAAAAATTGCTTGACTGACTTTAAGATTTGGTTATCTCATCTGTTCAATGGGAGAACGGTGCCAACCTTTTAGAGTTTTTACAGAGTTTAACTCTGTAAGACAACAGGGTAATAAAAACCCCAGTGCAGGAGGTGCAAGGTAGACTTTAGTTTGCTTTTCCCCACCATGTGGAAATTAATCTCATTATTTGATTGACTTAGGCATACATATAACAGAAACTTAAGAGACTACTGAGGTCACATAGTTTTTCCCCTTAATTTTGCATGTGAAAAGTAAAATGACTTGCTCAAGGTCAGGTGGGCTGATTGATTCTAGAATGGGCCAGAACCAAGAATCCTGGCTCCCAAGTCAGAGCTATTTCCGGGTCCTCCTATAGCTTGGTTTGATTGACTGACTCTTGCTTTAGGGGACCCATTTCTCATCCAACCTGTCTTTTCCCAGCTGACTGAATTCATCCCTTTTCCCTTGATCCTCTACCCCTCAGACACCCTTCTAATCACAAATATTCCTAATTCCTTAAACTCTCTGTTTAGGTTCCACTGCCTGGTGTTTCATCTCTGGAACTTTCATTAGGATGTTTCTGGGAGAACATACTGGTTTTCTCGTAGAAGCTTCTCTTTGCTGAACTTTTGCCCCTAAGTGCCATAGCCTGGCAACTTGACATGTGCTTTTGAGAGTATCTCAGTCCCTGAATAAGAACGTACCTTTCTTTCACCCTCCAGGTTTCCCAGGTAGCCAGAGCAGAGCTAGAGGCCAGGCATCACCTGGAAAGGGATTGAGAGAACAGGATTTGAGTCCCAGGTGGAGCTCTGAGCTGAGAGGAGCAGGAGCCAGGTCCAGCCGCATGTGGCAGTGGCCTTATGAGGCCCTCTTCTTATAAGTCTGCCCTGACCATTTCCAGGACACCAGTGGCGAGATTGAGATGGGGTCCCCTTGGGGTTGGTGCAGCAGACATGAGAGGGAGACCGAAGCAGGGATTCCACTCCTGCTCCAGACAAGGGCAGTCATCATCACAGTGTACTGTACTTCCTGGAAGAGTATTGCATTTGTTCCTGCCAAAGACCAACCTTCTAGATTTGTTTCCTGTCTTCCCAAAGCTCCATGATCTTCAGAAAAATGGTGGCATTTAAAGGAACCATTTGTTTGAAGGGAAGTTTCCAGAAGAATGCCAGCAGCAAGCAAATCTACAGGGACTGAATGTGGCCTGAATGGCAGAGGGAAAGGAAAAGAAAAACATCTGGCACCAAAGGCAGCAAATGGGAAGGTGGACCATGTACCCTGGGCCGGTTGCTGCTGCTGCTGAATTTGCTCATTCATTCAACAGATATTTTATTGCATACCTTTTCTGTACCAGACCTTAGGGGTACTACGGGGAGGAAATCAGAAATGTCACTTGCCTTTATAAAGCCTCCATTGTTTTTCCCTTTTCCTAAATGTATTTGTTAGAGTCTTAAGGTTTCACGGTAAAAAAAACCCTCCTTGCTATTTATAAAACCCTTTACAACTTATTAACCACTGATGAACTGCCCTATTGACAAGCCTGTGAATGTATCCTAATTCCTAGGTTATTATACGGGAAACTGGAGCCTAGCGAGGTGACGTGCTGCCCTAAGTTATACAATAGTTGGCTGTCAGTCCCCATCTCTCAGAGTGACTTTGTCCTGCTCTGGAAAACCACTGCAGGGTCCCCAGCTGGTCAGAAGGACGAGGGCTGGCATGCTGCTTCCTTATGACCAATCTCTCAGCAAAGACCTCCTTGCAGGCCAGGCTGCCCCCAGTTGCAGGTACTGGAGCGGTCCCTGTCTTTGGCCTTTCTAAGTGAGCATGATTGTCTAACAAGATCCTCTCTGGCCATCACACCACACTGTCCTCTAGGGTAGTTAAAGGTTGCAGTTCTTGGCTATGAAATTGGCTCACAAGAAGCCAGGCACTATAGTAGTAGACTGACTTTAGGTGCCAACATTGTTTGAAATGGAAATGGGTTTTAGCTATGTATTTTGAAAAAATTGATGTGTTCTATTCTCTGGGAGGCCCCAAGCCCTGGATGCCTGACTTCCTCCACATACGCAAAACCCACTCCTTCCATTCCCTCCCAGCAAACCAGCTGTGCCTGGCCTTGGGCTCTGGCTTGGCTGTCTGGGGAGCCTGGAGGTTGACGGGAGAGTGTATTCTTCTTCAGGGACTGGGACACTCTCAAACGTGATCACCCTTCATGCAATTAAGCTGCTTGCCCTACCCCTTTACCCTACACACACACAGTCAGGACCTGCTAACTCTATTAAAAAAAAAAAAATAGGCCAGCTCAGAGAACAAGACTTGCCTGGCCCATGCTGTTCCTTATGAAAGAACATGAAGCTGAAGCTGAAGCTTCAGGGACCCTCTACTGGTTCTCCCTTCCTCACTTGGTGGTGAAAGGACCCCTCTCTCTGAGAACCGTGGCTCTGTTTCCCCTGTCGCACTGTCAGCGTGAGGTCCACTCTGCCTACAGTGGGAAGGAACTCTAACCCTTAACTACCTTTCTTGGCTCTGCCCCCCTGCACCCCCCCCCCCAAGTCTCAAAAGGAAGGGAGACCTTTGGGTTTGAATGGAGCTCTTTCAAGTTTATTTGTACTGTATCTATCCCTGTGTCAAGATCCATCGAGCTGGGGGAGAAGAGCCACTTTGCTGACCCCTGAAACTAGAAAATTAGTGCCTCATGAGATGTAACCACTTTGGTGGACCCAGATCCCTGCTAAACTATAGTCCAAAGGATACAGAAGTGTCAGATATCTGCCCATTGGCAGTTTAGGATAGGAGGAGGAAGACCTGAGTATTATACAACCAAAAAGCATCCCGAATGCAGAGTTAAGCAAAGGCTGGGCTGCAGGTCATTTTAACAAAATCACACAGAATTTACTTTCCTTCGTCCCCATGCTCACTTGTAAGTGTGCCACATTGTCCCACCAGCCCATCTTCTTTGGGGTTTCCACCCGACCAGCACCCCGAGGTTCTCTGAGGCATATTCTCCTGCCCATTGCTAAGCAGGGTTGCTTGTTGTGTCTCTTCTTTCAGAATGAGCCTCCTCTCCTTCCTTGGCCTTCCCAGTTCCCAGAGAGAGCCTTGCAGATGTGGAGGGCTGCCCCTGGCTCTTAGCTGGTGACCAGTTCCTGGGCCTTAGCAGATCAAGGAATAGTAATTGTAATCGCAGTGGTTAGATTTCCTGTCCACCACCCCTTCCTCCTCCCTCTACCGCCAGCTGTGGTAAAATTTCAGATATGAAAGGCTGAGAGCCACTGTTTAGGGTGTAGGCATGAGAGCAACAGGGGCTGTAAGCCTGAGCATGGGTCTGGGAGCAGCATGAGGATGCTCAGCCTTGAAAGGACTGGACCCACTGGGCAGGAGGTAAGTTGAGGCTTGGGGTCATCCTGGTGAGGCAGGTTCTCCTGGGCCTGACCCAGTGCCCGATAAGGGTTTTGGGTGGGGGGCATTACATTCCACTCATTTGCAGATTAAATCTCCCCAAACAGGCCCTCACACTGCAGACTCTGAGCACGCACCCTGCTCTCTCTGTCAATAATCCATCAATTAAGGGCTGCTAATAATATGCATTGACACAGCAGATTAGTCCTGTTGGTCGGCTCTTCGAGTCAATGGTCGTAGGATTATCAACCCTGCCACTGGCGTTCGCTTCATTCTTCCCTCTCCAGTCCCTGGAGATGCGAGAGGGACTCCATTCAAACCCAAAGGCTCAAAAACAAAAGAGTAATCTCAGCGTGAGGGCCTGAAAAGCAATTCAGATCAAGAGAACACAGAGGCAACCCATTGCTTCTCTCTCTCCTCACTGCCTTCTCCCCTCTTTGTGCTAAAATTGTCATTTGTGGAGAGTTTAGCTCGGAGGACAGGGGTGGCGGAATCTCTAATCCTTTAAACCCAACGGGCACAGGGAGCCAGGCAAGCTGCCCATGTAAGGTGAGGCTCCGACCGTCCACTGCGTTTTCTCCCGTCTGGTTCGTAAACAAGTGGCTGCAGAAGGGGAACAAAGGTTTGCCACAAATCTGGCCTTTGGAGAACAGGGGATACTTACTTGTCAAAGGGGACACCTGAGACCCCATTTTCCTCGCAGCCTTTTCCTCTCTATAAGTCCCTAGTTCCTCTTCAGGGGCAGCTTTAGTGTGTTGGGCGGCAGGGCTGTGGGCAGAGCGGTGGGTCTGCAGCCACACGGGGGGAGGGGCAAGGCTGGTGCCTGAGAGTGACGTTGGAAGCAGGGCTCTGGGATGAAGCCGTCCAGAGAGCCAGCCCTGACAGAGCGGGGAGGCATGTCTAACACCTGGATTTTGTGTGCCCTGGGGTAGGGTGAGGTGAGGAGAGAACTTAGGGCCGAGCAGATGGAGACACTCAGGGAATGCGAGGCTAAGAAGGCACAGGGGTTGCCAGAGCCAGAGGGCTTCCCCATGCCGTGCTGCAGCCCCCGACCCTGGCCGTGGTGGCTGCCATTACATCCTTGTAACTATGATTCCACCCAGAAGGGGAGGTAGGCTGGGACAAGGATCCGCCTCTACACACTCATCGTAATTCCTGTCTCAGCTGGGCTGCCGTAACAAATACCACAGACTGGGTGGCTTCAATAACCAGCATTTATTTTCTCACAGTTCTGGAGGCTGGAAGTCCAACATCAAGGTATTGGCAGGTTACGTTACTCCTGAGGCCTCTCTCCTTGGCCTGTGGGTGGCCATCTTCTCTCGGGGGGCCTCACGTGGCCTTTTCTCTGTGCCTGTGCTCCTCTGGTGTCTCTGTGTGTCCAGATTTCCTCTTCTTATAAGAAAGAGTGGATTATGGCCTGCCTAATGGCATTATTTTAATGTAACTACCTGTTTAAAGGTCTTTCCTTAAAATACAGTCCCATTCTAAGTTACAGGGAGTTAGCACCTTAACGTATAAATTTGGTGCAGGGTGGGGTGGGATCCAGCCCAAAGCAGTCCTCAAGGATAGCTCTGCTGTTAACTGGAAGAAATGGAGACTCAAAGGATATTGTGCCCAGAGTGGTGCTTACCTTCAAGAAGGAGATAGTCCAGATAGCAAGAATTCTGGGGGGACAGCTGCCATACCTAGCAAGGAATTCATTTCCCATAAAAGGTGAGGAAAAAAAAGTTTTAATGGACTTGGGGCTTGGAGGCAGACCCTAAAGAGGCACCATTTATCCTGGCATTTCCAGTAGGTGCCACCAGGCTGATGATGGTAGGAAGACACTGCAGGAATATCTGCCCTGCCCAGCAACAGACCAGACCACTCTACTAGAGCCCTGTGTCCAATTCTTCCCTCCCTCCCTGTCATTAACACACTGTGCCAGCAGCCATGTGGCATGGCAGTCCACCCACTAGAGTGGGTTGGGTACATTTGCCTGCTCTATTAATGGCCAAGTGACGTGGCCAGGTGTCATACCAGAGGGGCAAGCATGATAGGTGCATATGCCAGATTTACCTGGCCCTTCTGTGTCCCTGTGGTGCCAGAAGAGCATAGTCCCAGAATAAAAATGTGTAGAGCACATTTGCACCTGACCAGCACCTACGCAGACCCGGGCCAGCCGACCTACAGACCCGGGAGGGAGAAACATAAACGTTTGCTCTTGTAAACCACTGAGATTTTGAAGTTGTTTGTAACTCAGAAAAAACTGACGGTGAGCATGGGAACTGGCTTTGTCTGATGAGGGTCAGGCGGGAGGGCTGGTCCACTCCCCTACTCCCTTCCATGTGGGGATGGCAGGCTGAGCAGCCTGTGACTATCAGGGTGTCCCTCCCCTTCCACTGCAGGAAGAGCAGCTCAGCCGTTATCACGGAGCTCCCACTTATTGTCACTGTGAGAAGAGGGTTTTGTTGCTGAACATATTTGGAAACCAGCAGTCTGGTTTAACCAGCCTGTTGCTGGGCCCTGGACACGTGCCTGGTAATAGTGGTTGAGCCAGAACTACAAATTCCGGGTTTCCTTTGTGCCCCCTTCCTCCCTGGCTCTCTTTGGGGAAGCTGCTCCAACTCTGAGGGTTTCAGATGCTCGCAGTGGACATCTCTGTGAGAGATTCCTTAGGCAAGTGAGGAGTGTTGGGTACACACCACTTTTCGAAATTTAAAATTAAACATTTAGGTGTTCAAAGCTTATTCTTAAACTTTTGGTTGGACAGAATTGGATTAATGTAATTCTTGGTTTAAAACATTTTGTCATCATTGGTCCCTTAAAAACTCTCTTTTATTTATTTTATCGTTACCTATTTGATGTAATAAAACAACGACCACTGTATTAATTGTCCATTGCTGCTGTAGCAAATTAACAAAAACGTAGGGACTTAAAACAATACAAACTTATTATCTTATACTTCTGGAGGTCAGAAATCTGCAATTGGTCTCACCAAACCAAAACCAAGAGGTTGGCAGGACTGTGTTCCTCTCTGAAGGCTCCAAGAAGTAATCTGCTTCCTTGCCCTTTCTGGCTCTTGGCTCTCGAGGCTGCCCGTGTTCTGGCTTATGGCCCCTTCCATCTTCAAAGCCAGCGACATCCGGTTGAGCCTTTCTCACATCGTCTCACTCTGAGGCTGACTCTCCTGCCTCCCTCTTTCATATTTAAAAATACTGTAATTGATTACACTGGGCTCACCTGGGTAATCCAGGATCATCTCCCCGTCTCAAGATCCTTAAAGTAATCGCATCTGCAAAGCCCCCTTTTGACATGTAGGGTAACGTATTCACAGGGTCTGGGGCCTGGGATGGATGAGCCTGGGGGTGCAGTGTTGTTACAGGACCACCATAGGTTCGATTGCACATTGCACAGTAATGGACGAATACGTCAAAACAGAGAGGGCAACAGAGAAAGAGCTTAATAATCACAGGCAGCCAAACGAGGAGGTGGGAGGAAACCTCAAATCCACCTCCCGAAGAGGTTTGGGGATGGGGCTTTTAAGGGGTGATGGGTTAAAGTGTGGGGATCGCTGATTGGTTGAGAAGTGAGGGGAGAAGTCATGGGACAGGGAAGTGAAAAAAACCACATTTCTGTGCTGAGTCAGTTCCTTGGTGGGGGACTTCAGACCTGTTGGCATCAGCCATCCTGCTGGAAATCAGTATCTGAAAAACACCTTAAGTGATTCTTGGGTGAAAAGGTCCAGTGTTAGAGATTCCATCTGCCAGAACAATGGGGAAACAGGTGGTCAGTGTGATTCTCAGTTAGTTACCAGCTGCACGAAAGTGCACCCTGGTCAATGCCTAACTGTAATTCTGCCCGAAGCCTGGCTTGTAATTCTCCTTAACCCTATGAGGGCAGATTCAGTATTTTGCCTACCACGGTCATCCAGCTGAAGAACTAGAACAAAGCCCATATGCTCATCCCCTCTGCCAACTTCCTGTCTCCCCAGTCAAGGTAACCACTATTCTGAATATTTTTCTTATCCTTCTCTTGCTTTATTTTATATAATTTTGCCACATGTGTGTATATACATACATACACATGTACACACACACATAGACACACATGTACATATTTATGTATATATATGTATGTACATGTATGTACATGTGTTTATATGTGTATATCACATGTATTACATAGATATGCCAAGCAAAAAGTTGCTTGATTTTGCTTGTTTTTGCAGTTTATAAAATATCATACTTAATCCAGTATTTCAGAATTGCTTTTATCATTCAACATCGGTTAGAAATATTCATTCATGTTGTCACATGTAATTCATTCACTTTCCTTGCTGTATCATATGTAACTGGGTGAATATACAATTTATTCATTATTTTGGCCAGGCGCGGTGGCTCAGGCCTATAATCCTAGCACTCCAGGAGGTCAAGGCGGGAGGATCGCTTGGGCTCAGGAGTTAGAGACTAGCCTGAGCAAGAGCGAGACCCCGTCTCTACCAAAAATAGAAAAGTTAGCCAGGCGTGGTGGCACCTGCTTGTAGTCCCAGCTACTTGGTAGGCTGAGGCAGGAGGATTGCTTGAGGCCAGGAGTTTGAGGTTGCTGTGAGCTAGGCTGACGCTATGGCACTGTGGCCCAGGCAACAGAGTGAGACTCTGTCTCAAAAAAAAATTTTTTTTATTTGGGTTGTTTCAATTTTTTGCTATTATGAACAGGTGCTGCTAGGAACATTACTAAATATGTCTTTTTATACACACGCGCAAATTCTTCTACTGTGTGTCCAAGGGAGAAACTACTGGTTCATAAGGTATAACATTCCATTTTACAAGATAATACCAACTCCCACTCCCATCTGCAGTGTTTCGAGAACCTGTTCATCCAACCTGTGGTAGTTTCAGTGTTAGCTTTTGCCAACTGTGGTCTTGACTGATATCTACCTGGTTGCAGATGAGGTTGATTATTTTGTTGTATGTTGACTGCTCACCTGCATTTATTTTTGTCTGTAAAATGTTTGTACTTTGCCCATTTTTCTGTTGGATTCTTTGTCTTTTTCTTAGCATTTTATAATTATTTTTATTCTGAGAAGTAATCTCTTGTTTAAATACGTTGTAAGTATTTTCTCTCAGTTGGTGGCTTGTTTTTTCACTTTTTAAAAAGCCTCTTCTGATGAATTGAAATGTTCTCTTTGAATGTGGTCAAATTATCTATTTCTTTTTGAAGTTTGTAATTTTTGTGTCTTGCCTATGAAATCTTTCTTCTACCCCCAAGGTCAGGAAGATATTCATCTATCTAAAACTTTTCAATTATGCGTTCAACACTGGAGTCCTTAAATCATCTGGAGCCAATTTTTGTGAGTGGTGTGGGGTAGGGATTCAATTTTTTCCACCCACAATATGGATGACCACAGTTCCCTGTTCTTTTCATTAAATAGCCCCTCCATTCCGTACTGATCTATGCTGCTGTTCCAGCACACATCACAGTCCCTTGTATGCACGACCTCTTACAGGGCTCCCTTTTCTGTCCCATTGGTTAGTCTATCTCCTGCCAATACCAGGCTGTCTCGGGTGCCCTATTTGTTATGGTAAGTACCTCCTCCCTCTTATTCTTGTTTTTGTCTTGTTGCACTTCTATTTTAAAGTAACTTTATCACATTCTGTAAAAATCTCTATTGGGATTTTGATTGGAATTACATTGAATTTCTGATCAGTTGGGGAAGATTTGACATTTTCACAGTGTTAAGTATTTCTTTCCACAAACATGGGATTGTTCTCCGTTTGTTTAGATCTTCTTTAATGTCTTCTTGCTATAGTTTGAGTATTTTTTACATACAAGTCTTGCACACCTCTTGTTAAGATAATTCCTAGGTATTTCAACAGTCTTGTTGATATTATAAAAGGTCTTTTGTTTTTTTAGGAAACTATATTTTCCAATTATTTGTTGTTGATGTATAGAAATGGAATAAACTTTTGAAAACTGATCTAATATCCAGTCAACTGGAAAATATTTTCTATTATTTCTAATTAATTTGTCTTTAGGTTCCTTTGTAACATTTTCTAATAAGGATAATATTTTTCTACTTTCCAATACATTTTTATTGGAAATCAAACTTTCTTTGAGGTATAATTCACATATAATAAAATACGCATTTTAAGTGTATAGTTTTGACAAATGAGGATACCTGTGTAATCCCACTCTAATAAGAATATAGAACATTTCTATCACCCCAGAAAACATCTAACTGTCCTTTGCTCCTGCACCAGGCATCCACTAATCTAATTTCTATCACCACAAATCTCTTGCCAGATCTAAAACTTTATATTAACCTAAATGGAATCATACGATATATACTCTTTTGTGTCTAGCTTTTTTCACTGAGCATTGTCTGTGAGATTAAATCATGAATCTGTGTGTTTCCTGTTTGTGCATTTTTATTGCTGAGTAGTATTCCATTGAATGGATGTATCACTATTTGCTTATCCATTCATCTGTTGATGAACATTTGGGTTGTTGCTAATCTGGAGCAAGTATTTTTGAGCATATCTCTTTTCAACTCTTGTGGGAGGAAAAAAAAAAGCCCTAAGAATGGCATTGCTGAGTGGGAGAATAAGTTTGTATTTAACTTTATAAAAAACAAGCCAAATGGTTCCCCAAAGTTGTTATGCCATTTTATACTTGTGCCAACAACGTATGAATGTTTCAGCTATCCTACGTCATCTTCAACACTTTCGTATGGTCAGTTTTTTTTTTAACCAACTTTAATGCAGCATAGTTTACACACAATAAAATGCATCCGATTAAGTGGAAAGTTTGATGAGTTTTCACAAACGTGCACACCCAGGTAACCACTGTCATAATCAAGATACAGAGCGTTTCCATCATCCCCAATGTGTTTACATGCCCTTTTACTGTCAATCTCCTCACCCCTAGGCCTATGAAATTACTAATTTGTTTTCTTTCACTATAGTTTGACTTTTATCTGCCTTTTTACTTTTAGTCATTTGAGTAATTGTTAAATGGTATCTAATTATGATTTTAATTTTCATTTCCCTGATGGTTAATGATGTTGGTCATCCTTTTATGTACTCATTGGCCATTTGTGTACCCTCTTTTGGAAGTGTCTATTCAATATTTTGCCCATTTAAAAAAAACTAGCATGTTTATCTTTTTTGAAAAGATAGGTTTGGTATTTCTAGATTCTTCATATTTTTAATATAAATTTTAGAATTGCCTTATTAATTTCTAAAAAAAAGCCTGCCGGAATTTTGATTTGAATTGTGAATTATAGATCAATTCATGGAGAATTGACACATTAACAATATTGAGGCATCCAATCCATGAACATAGTATATTCTTCTTTTATTTCTCATCAATGTTTTGTAATTTTTAGTCTAAATGTCTTTTATATGTTTTGTTAATTTTATTTATAAGCATGTTTTTATGCTATTGTAAATATTTTTAAAATTTTTTTCCCAAATGTTCATTGTTAGTTCATAGAAACATGATTGCATTTTGTATATTGGCTTTCTAACCCATAACCTTGTTATTGATGAGTTAACTTGTTAATTCCAGGTTTTTCATAGATATCTTAGAATTTTCTATGTAGTTAATGTAGTTAATTATGTCTTTAAATAAAGACAGTTTTACACTTTTTTTCACAATCTTAATGTCTTTAAAGTCCTATAATATGCTATCTCTTTGTCTTGCAAAAAAAAGAAATAGAGTTAAAAGTGGGCACCTTTGTATTGTTCATGATTTTTAAGGGGATATTTCTAATATTTCCCCATATAGGGTGATATTTGCTGTAGGGCTATCCTTTTATAGATGTCCTTTACCTGCTTAACACTACTTAAAATAGAATTAAGAATAGAATACAACTTAATTTACTGAGAGTTTTATCAATAATGGTGTTATTGTATTAAATGCTTCTCTGATCAGGGGATGATAATGTGTGTTTTTTTCTGCTTCAGCCTATCAATGAAATGAATGATATTATATTAATATATTTTAAAATATTAAAACAACTTTGCATTTCAGGAAAAAATCCAATTTGATCATAAGGTATTATCATTTTTTTGCAGCATTAAATCTGGTTTGTTTATAGTTTACAAATATTTGCATTGATATTTATAAATTGAACCTGCAAGTTTTCTTTCTCATACTGTCCTTCACTTCTTTTGATCTCAAGGCTATGATGGTCTCATAGAATGAATTGGGAAGTTCTCTGGGAGAATCTGTATATGAATGGAATATGTTTTTTGGCATTTATGAGGTAAATAATGGTAAAACCCATTGGTGTTTTCTGCATAGGAAATTGTGTGTGAAGCAGTTAACCATTTCTTTGATATCTGTACTTACTACCAGGCTAGTCAAGCAATTCTGCAATTCTATATATATCTTAGATTTGAAACATTCTACTTTTCTAGAAATACGTCCATTCATTCTAATTATTCAAATATATTGGCATAAATTAGCTGATAATATTCTCATATCTTTTTAAGTGTGCTTAAATCTGGCTATATTTTTATCTCTTATTTTTGACGTTATGATTAAAGTAGGGAAAATATTGCCTCTTTTAGGACCTACTAGAATGTTCCTCAATTTAGGGATGGGTGAATCACAGAACTCACTGGGGAAAGCAAAGAGAAATAGGAGACATATGTGTGCACATGTACATGTATACACATGTGTGATACAGGTGGGATTTGAACCCAGACAGCCTGAACCTACTGCCAGATTACTTAGTCATTACAGCAATGTCTATACTAAGAATGATGGAGAGGAGGAACAAATAAGGAATATATAGGTTACACACACACACACACACATGCACGCGCACACCGCTCTCTCTCTCTCTCTCTCTCTCTCTCTCTCTCTCTCTCTGGTGTGTATGTGTATATAAGAGAGTATTCAGTGTGTAAGTTTCCTGATATCTCTTTCAAAATATATGCCAAGCTTTTAGTGGAAAGGGATTCAGCTTGGATCCAAAGAGGGTAGACCAGACCCAACTGGTGTTGAATACATACGGAGATAAATTTTGACTCTGTGTAACACCTGGAGGTACCCAAGGACAGCCTGGATTGTTTCATAGGTAATACGTTTATTGTCACTGGAAGTACTTAGGCAGAGACTTAAAAACTGGTTGTCAAAGTTGTTTATTCATTCTCTAAACATTTATTAATGGTTTATTATATGCCAGGCATTCTGCTAGGCACTGGGAATACAAGGATTCAGAAGAGATAATTCTTATTCTAGGACAGATAGGGAGTCAGAAGCTCAAAAAGTGATGTGGTCCAAGCCCTCAATGAATGTACAGTCTGGTTCATAGAAATAAGTTAAATATACACAATTCTGTGACTCATTTATAAATTTTTCATGTCATATACCTACACACATGTGCATATATCTGCTTATGTTATCCAGTGTCCAGAGCTGGTTAGGTCTGAGAGTCAGGAAAAAAAATGGATTATTAGCAAGAATGTCAGATTGGAGCTCAGAGACCTGGGTTCCAGTTTTAGTTCTGCTACTATCTAGCCCTGTGGCCTTGGGTAAGGAACTTATTCTCTCTGTGTTTCTGTTTCCATATTTATAAAAAGAGAATATTAGACAATCGCACCCTTCAAACTTTAGCATGTATTCGTAATTATTATTTTGATCTTAGCTACAGAGCCCTTTTTCAAATGAAATTTTATGAAATAAGCCTAACACGTAAAGTGTGAATATGTAGCACGTGGCACGTAAGATGCTGTAGCATTATGTGGGGGTCTGAATCCCCAGCCCCCGGGGACACCTTCACTCCTTCCCAGACCCCTCCCCCGGTGGCTCCTGAGAACACTTAGTAGAAACTCTAGGACTCCTCAGAACACAGCTGAAACCTGTGAGCAAGATGAGCTCTGACATTTTAATTCTACCAGTCTATTCTTTTGTCTAGTCCGGGAAGCCTTCCTAGAAGCAGCGTTTCTGAGATGAACTCTGACAGGTGAAAGAAACTCAGGCCACCTGGCAGCAAAAAGGAAGACAGTTATTCCAGGCATGGGAAGTATATGGTATTTGTCTCTGCCTATAAGCATGTGGCTTCCAGGGGGTGGTGGAAGACCCTGTGCTTAAGAATCACTTGTGGTATTGTACCTCAGCCTCTGCTACTTCTTAGTAACTGTGTGACTTTTAGTAAGTTACTTAACCTCTCTGAGCCTCCGTTTCCTTTTCTGTAAAATAGTGCTATTGATACCACGGTGGGTTATTGTGAGTATGAGAAGGACGAGGGGATATATTTCCCATCAGAACTCGCAGCACAGTTCAAATGAATCTAGCGCCTAGAATGTCATAGCCGATGATAAACACCGACTTTTCCTGAGGATTCCAGGAGGGCTTCTTTCCACCCCTCCGCTGACATTTCCCAGTCAGAGAATCTCTGTGGCGTTTCTGCAGCTGTCAAAATTGCCACACTCGCTGCGTCCACCCTTCGACTGTGCCATGTTTGATAAACACACATACTTTCGCCGTGTGCCTTCTGCCTTAAAGCATAAACACTTGCACATTATTCATCAAAAGTATCATCTCGCAACATCAGCCATAAAAAGTTCTTCACATCCATTCGCACAAACAGGCTTTTGAACCCTTTCCAGAAATGGAAATTGCAGAAGCAGCTCTGCTGTCGCAGGGGCAAAGGCGTGTTATTGTTTGTAGGCCTTTAAATATTGCCTCACAAAACCACTTTTCATCTTGATCTCAAAGGGATTAACTTCTGAGCAGTGGGGATTAACTGATGTCAGGTTAGAAAAGCAGTCAACACCAGGGCCGACGAGCCTGACAGGATTAGTCCTTAAATAGAGAATTTACTATCTGTTTTAAGACTATGTAACTGTAACTTCCTCCAAAAGCTTTCAGTGCCTTGAGAAAGGAAGCGAGTTTCTGAGGCCAGGGGACCAGATGGCTCCCAGGCAGGCCCTGCAGTGAGGAAATGGTGGACCTGCCCTTCCCCGAGTGCCATAGATGAAGGCCATGGTTGGGCACCGCATCTGTGGAGGGACGAGGAGGTGGTGAGACCCATCTATAAAGGGCCTTGGCAAGATGGCTCTGGGTGGGATCCATCATCCATAGAAGGGACCCAACAAATCGTCCTGGGAGTCTTTGGTGGGAACCGATGGGCTCCCTGATGGTGAACTCTGCCCGTCCCCTGCCCCTCATCCCAACACATAACTACACTCTCCATCTTCCAACTTTAACTTCCTTCCTGAAAACCCACTTCCAGTGACCTCCTTGTCCACACTGCAGTGCTTCCTCCTGAGCCCTGTTATGGGCTGTTCTGGGATGGTGGCTCTCCCCTGGCCTTGGTGAGAGACTCTCTTCGGGTCCGCTGGCTCCTGTCTCTGTGTGTCCTAGGACTGTGCTGGCCTTGGCAAGGCTGGGTGTGGAGCTCAGAGTGTGGTTCTTGGAGTCTGACTGCCTGGGCTCAGGTCCCAGCTTGGTCTGGAGTCAACCAACTTGCCCAAGCCTTAGTTTCCTGACGTGTAAAATGAGGATAATAATAGCACCAACTTCATAAAATTGTGAAAGCCTTAAATGAGATACTGCATATGACACACAGAGCAAATGTTCAACTAAGAAAAGAAAAGCTGGGCAATTATCACATACTAGGCACATAGTAGATGCTTAATAAATGTGTTCCAAGTGCATGTATAAATAAATGGTCCCTACAATGGGTTGCATTTTGTCCCCCCACAAAAGATATGTTGAAGTCCTAACTCCCTGGTTATTTGGAATGTTCAATGGGCTCTAGGGGACAGAATGAGGACAGCCCTCATAAAAACATCTCACCACCAGCCTGTCCTGTGCCTCTGACAAGTTCCTGGGACAGCAAAGCACAATTATTATTTGGAAATATTCCTTACAGGTGTAATTAGTTAAGATAAGGTCATAGTGGAGTAGGCTGGGCCCCTAATCTGTGATGACTGATGTCCTTATCTAAAGAATGCCGTACAAAGAGACAGAGACACAGAGATAATGCCACGTGAAAGCAGAGGCAGAGATCAGCGTGATGCAGCTGTGAACTAAGGAAGGCCAAGGATTGCCAGCAGCTGCCAGGAGCCAGCAAGAGACAGGGACGTATTCTTCACTAGAGCCTTCAGAGGGGGCGTGGCTCTGCTGACAACTTGATGTTGGACTTGTAGCACCCAGAACTGTGTGACAGTACACTTCCCTTGCTCCAGCCCACCCTAGTTTGTGGCACTTTGTTGTAGCAGCCCTAGAAAACTACAAGTCGCTCTGCACAGCACATTTCTTGCTGGTGCCTGCTCCCATTGCCCTTTGTTCCATCTCTCCGTCTTCTCTGCCTGCTCCTCTACGGGGCCCAGACCCAGCTCTTAGCCACCGTCAAAGGCTCACAGTCAGAGAAACCATACATGATTGGCTAATTTAGCTGAACTGAGCGGGAGCATACGCACAGTGAATTGTGCATTGCTGTCCCAGGGACTTGTCAGAGGCACAGGACAGGCTGGTGGCGAGACGCTTTTGTGCGAGCTGTCCTCTCTCCATCCTCCGGATCCCCTTGCACGGGAGCTTGCCTGCAGAGGCTCTGCCAGCATCTGTCTTCTCTGCTCCCTCTTCTGACTTGTCCTTGCAGTCCTTCACCCTGTAAATCCAGAGTCGGCACTAAAGATGATGGGCCCCCAACCTTGACCGTCGAATGAGCATGTATTTCATCATCTCAGCAGGTGATAGCATCCCTGAAAACTGTCTTCAAGCCCCCTGACTTGTCATACCCTCAGCTGGGGAGGATGCATTTCTCTTTCTTCTCTTCGCGTGTATATTTTCCTCCTGAACACAAATAACAATCCAGTTGCCCCATAATTAGATTGGATTATGGAATAATTACAACCTTGTTTGCTCTCAGCAGATTACATGGTAATTATGCTTGGCATTACCATGAAGAACCAAGAAATTCCAACGATGTCATTACATGGTTATTTGTACAGTACAATACAGCAGTGTAATTATATATGCAACATTTGTTCTCCAATAGAAGAATGATTAAAACAATGCTAATGCTTCAAAGTGTTGATTAGGCGCCAACATGATATGACATTTATAATGTGAGAAGGCTGCCTGTTTTTTTATTTTTTTTCTAACATAGCAATATTTACTCTCCCCTGGACTCCCCTGCGACCTCGTCAGTGGGCTGTGCTGTGGTCAAGAGGGTGTGAGTGGCCACGTGCTCTGCTCTGCCCTGCTCACAGCAGCAGCGGGCCTCAGTCCACATGAAAACCCAGAGGAAGCCGGCCATTTATCCGTGGGTGGGAGACTCGCTTCCTTGTCTTGCACTGCGTTGTGAGGTTGAATTTCTTAAAACTTTTACAGCGGAGAGAGCAAGGGACAGAGTGTCAGACACCAGAGTTCTGTTTGGAATCTGCCTTTAACACTCTGTGTTGACTGGGCAAAGCTTTTCTCAGTTGAGGCCCCGATTTCTTCATCTTTACCATCAGGGTCTTGGAGATAAGCTGTAACGGTCCATGGAAGCACAGGAATGCATGACAATCTGTGGCATGGTAGCACTTGTGGTTTAAGTTCTCATGTACTTCAGAGGCATCCAAATGATAATGATCCTTGTAGGAAGGGACTTCTCTTTCTTTAAATCTGATATAGCTCAACAAATACTGGTTAAATACATGACAGAATGGCTTTTCTCTCCAGTTTTAGATACTAAGCATCATTAACTTAATCAGCAGGTTGGTTTCCAGCTACGATGTTCCACGTCATCATTTGGGGAGGCTGGCGGTGTACGTGGTGTAGGGAAACAATGGGATTTGGGAGCCCATCCACCCGAATTTGAATCCCACTTTTGAGACCTTGGGTACTTCTTTTTTTTTTTTTTTTTTTTTTTACCTCCTTGAGCCTGAGTTTCCTCACTACTGACATGACACGAGAACCACAGAACTTCTCTCGGAGTGCTGTGCAGCTTAGGAGTCGTGTACAAAGCTCGCCTGGCGTGAAGCAAGCAGTGCACGGCCAATGCTGGCTGTTTGTACAAGCATCGGGCATGCAAGGTGCTTTCGGATCTACGCAGTGGCGCTCCTGCCACAGAGATATTTCTCCTGCATGGGGTCAGGGGCTGCCTTGCATTCTGTGCGATCCAGACGAGTCTGCTGGTGATGCGTCTGTGACGTGGCTGGAGGAGCTCGTGTCTATGTGTCGCTGTGTGTGCCAGCTGCTTTCGCCATACCATTCATTCACTCTTCCTAACAACCTTCTGAGGATCCCAACACATGTTTTCATCAGTGACATGTGCAGCTCTGGAATCCACAAAAACTTGGCTGGTTAAAAAAACTTCCTATACTCCTCTAGTCTCTTTTTCCTAGGCCCAAACAAAGCTATGAGGGTAAGGCAGCCAAAAGTCAGGCAGAAACGAATGTGTTCTCTGCTCTCCTCCCCGTGCCTGGATGTGCATGAAAATCTCTGTGTGTGTGTGTGTGTGTGTGCGCGTGTACTTGTGTGTGAACACTCTGCATACTCATGCAGAAAAAGACGCATTCTTCAGGCTGGAGCTGGGTGTCATTGGGTCTAGTGAGGTGGAGAAAAGAAGAGAAGGTAGGGGTGGGTAGAGGTGGGTAGGGATGGTGGAGAAAATAAAAGAAGGTGGGGGAGTAGAGGTGGGTAGGGGTGGTGGAGAGGACTCTGGGAAGTGTAGCTAGTTCCACAAGCAGTTTATTGGCTAACTGATAGTTTTGCAACCTAGTGATCTCTGAAAGCTGTTTGGAAGCCTGCCAAAATCCCAGTCCTGGAAGATGCAAACATCACTCATCAAAAAGATGGGAAACCAGAAACATTTGGTCAGTTGGGACTGCAGAAGGCTGGATGGGGAGAATGGTCTTACCCAAAGGTGCTGGGCGTGCGGGGAGCCTACAGGAGAAGGGCATTGCCTAAGGGACCAAGGTGTTCAGAACAACAAGCCCTGAGGAAGAGAAAGATCCCATTTGACTCGCATGCCCTGTTGCTGGGAACCAAAAATCAGGGTGGGAAGAGAGCAAATCCTTCTCCAGTCTATAGGTATTTTGGACAATTTTTTTTCTGGACAACATTAAAATAAATAAACATATATTGCATATATCTAGAACATAGGTGTGACATGAATATAACATTATATACACATGCACTTATATTAACATATACATGCATATTCCACTCCCCTGCCCTCCCCAGGCACTGTGCTGTGTGTTCTGCAGCAGGCAACTAAAATGAGTCCAGGCCTGTTTCCACCAGGTAGCCTGAGGGATGTGAAGGAAGGGCCTGGGTGGAAGGGACAGGTGTACAGGCGATTTCCAGGAAGAATTGCTGAGCATAAAATCCATGAGAAAATTCCCAGTTTTAGCATTTCACACGGGAGCATTACGGGCTTCGTGGCCAGCCTGGGCGAGTAGATTTGTAAATGGTAGAGTCCCACCAAGTTTGGTGGGGGCCAGGCAAGAAGGAGGGCCAGCTTTCAGAACCACTTGGGGAGGGGAAGGGCAGGAGCAAGTGTCTGCTGTGTGGGGAGCATCACATGAGGACACCTCACTATTAAGAGAATGTACCCCTCTTAGTCCTGGTGTCCCCTGGGGAACTTCTGCATCTATCCTTTCCATGTTGCTTTATTCTCAGTTCTTTTGTTGCAGTGGCAGTGTTGATGTGGCAAGGTAGAAACAGGCCCTGGCACCTGGACGGACCTGAGTTCCAGTCCAAGCTCTGTCCCCTTGGCTGTGTGATCTTGTGTAAGTTACTTAGCCTCTCTGAGCCGCAGGTTCCTCCTCCCTAGAACCAGGCAAAACACACCTACTTGCCAGTGTTGTGGTTGGGATTGTGTGCAATCATTTATGTAAAATTCTTACCACAGTTTCTGGAACACACTCCAGTGCTCAAGAAATGGTAACTATCCTTATTTTCCATGAGGGTTTCCAGCGGGGTTAAGCAAGATTTAAGTGGACTCAGGGAAAGGACCTAGACTAAAGAAGCTCGATATATGGGCCCGAGATCAAGACCAGTGGCTGCTGGACATTCTGCTGAACGGTAGGGACAGACCTTTATATGGCCAGGTCCTGCGGTCACCTGCAAGCCATCCTTTAAAGTCTATGCCTTGGCCAGGGGTGAAAGAATGTTGGCGTTATCTTGCTAATCTTCCTGAGCCCACAGGTAAGATTCTACACGCTGAGAAAGTGACGCAGACACTGCAGTGGGAAGCTGGAGACCAGCCCCGGCTCTGCACCTAGCAGCTGCCGGGCCTTGACAAAGGAGCTCTTGGCTGTCCTGGCCTCGGTTTCCCCAACTGTAAAATGATGGATCTGAATTGGATAGTTTCTAAGGTCCCTTCCAGCTCTAAAATTTTATAATCCTGAGAAGGGTTTATTATTTCGCTTCCAGGAAATGTGACCACATTGTATATTTGAGATCAGTTTAGTTTTACTGAGCCGAGCTTGACTCTACACACACATATGCATTCTATAAATACACACATGAGCGTAAGTATACACAGGCATTGAAAGAGGAAATTGTCCCTACACTTCAGTGCTTTCAATTGAGCCATCAAGTCACTCAGGTATTTATGATGGAGAGAAAAATACGTGCACTGTTTTCCTCTCTCTGGAGGATCATGGCAGGAACTCTGCCTGGATGTAAAACTCATGTTGGGAGAAAGAAATGAGACTTTGACATGTGAGTTGTGCCTGCATGAAAAATAAGCTAGCTCACCTCCTCCCCGGCCCTGTATTTCATTCACCAACACGGCTGTCCTCCCAATGTACTTGATAGGCCCCACTAAGGACACCCCCTTCCTCTTCTGGTATTTGAATACCTCCTGGTATTTGAATTGGTTTGGCTTCTGCCGTGCCTGCACCCCCAACTTCTGTATCATCTCTCTCCCTGGCTTGCGCATTTCTTCCTCTGTCATTCCTGCAACACGTGCTCGTGGGGCTCATACTGCAGGCCAGGAGGTGTGCCCAGAACTGTGGACACAGCAGTGGGGGGACAGACTTCGTGTTCTCAAGGCTCCGGCAGGGCTGTGCTAGGGTAAAGGCGGTGATGCAGATGCTCAGTGTTTTCACATAGTGAAGGATCATTCTTGGCTTAGGTTCTATCTTTTCAACATGGGTATTTGGCAGGCAGCCTTCAGTGTAGGCAGTCAGGGACCCAAGCTGCTCCCACCTGTAGCCCTGACCTCCCCCTGGGGTGCTGGGCCCTTCACTTCCCTTTGGTAGCTGGGGAGAGTGTGAGTGTGGAGCTGGTCCATTTGTATCCTAACTTTTTTAGCTTTGAGGTGACACTCATTGCATCACATGCACTAACAAGAGTCCACGTCCCCATCCAGACTGAGGGGGTGCCAGCAACAACCTACATGATGGAAAGGAAGCACGTGTCTTCAGTGGACAGACGTTAGACAAGCACTTCCCATAAGGAGCTTGGAGGCCACGGAAGAGCAGGATCAGAGCTACCAGAGGCCTAACCTAGCTGGACAGGGAAGGCCTCTGGAGGAAATGAATTGAAGTTAGCCAGGGTCAAGAAGATGGGGAGAGGGAAGGCAGAGTTACTGGCTGAGGGTCTTCAAGGGCTGCAGGGCAGGGAAAGGTGAGGACCTGCTAGAAGTGAAGGATGGATTAAGTAACTTGGAGGGACAAGTGGCTGTGGGAGAGAGAGGGGAGGAGATTGCAGATCATGAAGTTTCCTGTAGGTGGTGGAAAGAAATTTTGACTTTGTCTTAAAGACAAAGGAAGCTCCAGGAAATGTTGAAGCAGGGAAGAGAGATGACTTTCACTTTTGAAAGCTCACCCTGGCTGCAGGTGAGGGCGTGATCCTGGGAGGCAGACTTGTTGGGGCTATCGTGGCAGCCTTGGGTGAAAGACTGTGGGCCATGGCCCAGGGGACTGGCAGTGGGATGGAGAGAAGAGGGGGCTTCAAGAAACGTAGGTGGGAGACTTCACAGGAATCAGTACGTGTTGCTCGGGTCTTGTCCCTCCAGCTTGGGTGATCACAGCAGCCTCTCGGCTGTCCTCTTGCCACCACTTCGCCAAAAACTCTGCCGACAGACTCAGATGATGTGGCCATGTCACCCCGTCTTATCAGTCATACCTTGATGTTGCAGGTAACATAATCCTCTCTGGCCAACTTAAGCAGAAAGTGATATATTTACAGGTACAAAAAAACACACAGAATTACTGGGAGGCCTGCAGAGCTAGATTCTAGACGGGACTTTCAGGAGGAACTCCCAGTGCCCCACTGCAGAACTGGCCCCTGCCATCAGCAAGGAGTTGCCACCTTAGCTGTCCCCTCACCAGCCACACTGCCACATCTGCACCAGCAAAACAGAAGACCACACCCCACCTCTTCCACACTATAACTCTGCTCCAAATCAAAGCCTAGTGCAGGGGCACATGATGGGTAAAATTCAATCACACTTGCCTCCTAATGGCAATGGAAGCTGGGAAATGTGGTTTGGGGGAGTCGCTGATGGGAAGGTACGTTTTATACTCAGGGGAACAATCTGAATGCAAAGAGAGTGTCCAAAAGGTTTTGGCAGCCACAAATGACAGATGTCCACAGCAGTCCTCTGCTCACAATGTCGAGTGTCTGGTGCCCTGTGTCTCTTACACCCTTGATGGCTCCCAATGGAGCCACTGGAGGCATTTCCTTTTTGCTCACAGACTAAGAAACTGACTCCTAGAAGTGAATGAGCGTGCCCAAGGTCACACAGCAAGCAGCTGTCCCATCTGCATTTGAACCCAGCTGTGTCTGTCAACAAAGCCTGCTCTTTGCCACCGCATCTGTGCAACGATCATACTCACCCATCTTTTCTTCCAGGAAAACTCTCCTCAGTCTGACCCCATTCCACCTGCTGGTCTTAGTCTGTTTGTGTGGCTACAGAGGAATACCTGAGGCTGGGTAATTTTCAAAGGAAAGAGGTTTATTTGGCTCACATATCTGCAGGCTGTAGAAGAAGCGTGGCACCAGCATCTGCTTCTGTTGAGGGCTTCAGGAAGCTTCCACTCTCGGTGGGAGGGGAAGGGGAGCTGGAGTGTGCAGATCACATGGTGAGAGAGGAAGCAACAGAGAGAGACATGAGGAGGGGGTGCTGGCTCTTTTCAACAACCAGTCCTTAGGGGTGGGATCTAAGAGTGAGAACTTGCTCCCCAGAGAATGGCACCAAGCCTTTAAGGAGAGATCACCCCCTAGATCCAAACACCTCCCACCAGGTTCCACCTCCAACATCAGGGATCAAATTTCAACATGGGGCTTGGTGGGGCCAAACAAATCCTACCCAAACCATAGCACCCACCCGTGTCTACTTTCCTTAGCGCTGCCAAGAAACCAGGGCAGAACGGCAGCCACCTAGAAGCCGTTTGTTCTTGGCGTGCACAGGCAGGACCATGCCACGCCATATGCAAAATCAGGCCCTGTTGTTGGAGAGCTGGTCTTGTGAACGCACACCATACAGTGCTGCTCCGGGCAAGAACAGAAAAAATACAGTCATTAAATTTTAATGAGGAAGAAAAGAGGTTCATTATTGGTTGTCATTTCCCATTGTTTCCTAATTATGCTCTTTGCATGATACAATGAAAGCCTTGCCTTGCACTGTTCACACACTGGGCTGATGGAGAAGAAAAGACATCCCACTCTCTCTCCCCCTCCTCTTGCCTGATCTGCCCCTTGGGAAGCTCAGACTGAACAGCCAGAAGGTCAAGAGGGGGAAGGTTCTGGAGCCAGAGTAGCTGGGTTTGAACCCAGCCCCAACCACTCACCAGAGGTCAGGTTATTTACCACACTGGGCTTGTTTCTCCCTTCGTAAAAGAGAGAACATAGAACCTTCTTCCTGAGGTTCTATGAGGATAATATCACGTAAGATAATAGTCACAAAGTCCCTGGCACATGAGAGGTGCTTTGGTAAGGGCCAGCTACTTTTATTATAAACGTAAGGTTTATTATCAACTAAAAGCTCAAATTCCAGGCCAGGATGTCTAGACTGATCACGTAAGTAGCGGGAAATCCCTGAAGGCTTTCCCACCAAGAAGTGCCAGGATGCCTTGTGGGCATTTTTTAGGGTCATTCATCTGGTGGCTGATGCTGTAAAGAAGCAACTGGGAGAATGAGAGGAAGACGATGTGGATTCTTTTCTAAACATACTTTCACTTAATTGAGCTTCGCAGGAACGACTTGATTTTTGACTTGTTTCTCTTGTCCTGAGGGCGAGTTTGCCCTGAGCCCATTGGTACCATGGAGCCACTGTAACCCTTGGCAGGAAAAGACGGGTAGGCTTCATGGCAGCCCACTGGAAGAACAGAATGAATCGGTTTGGGGGACGTCACACACCTTGGTGGCCAGTGCAGGCATCTGCAACCCCTGACTTTCTACTCACCTCAAAGTTAATACCCCCATTACGTTTAATTATTTGTGGTCCTTGAAATTAAATTCACCCTGGGTGTAGGGAATTGGGAGTTTTGCTTTGAGCTGAGGTCCTTGTGTGTGTGTGTGTGTGTGTGTGTGTGTGTGAAGTTAATTTGCTCCTGTAGAAGAAGAGAAAGAGAAGAAAAGCTTAAAATGATTTTTTCATTTGATACTGAGCCAAATATATTTATTTGGGTTAAAAAGTGTAACTCCCAGAACTGATAGAAAATTCACAACGCTGAGCACGCCTCATGCGTGACTTGCTGTAGAAACGCTATTGCTGAAGGAAAACTGTTTTCTTGACTAATTCTCTTTCAAAAAGCACTTACTGTAAGATGAAGCAAATGGGTGGTTAAAAAAAAAAGGTAGCAATCTTATTTTTGTCCCTTACAAGCTAAGCAGCACCCCTACAGTAAAACTGTCTCACATTTAGAGAAGGAGGGAATAGGAGTCAGCTGATGGAGGAATGGAGTGAAAAGAAAAGGAAGGAAAGATCTCCAAACAGGAATTTGGATAAAATTAAGGTTTTTCAAAAGTCCAGCTGATCTGAATCTTGGGATGTTACCAAAAGCCAGTTGTATGGCCGGAAGCTTGCAGCAGTCAGAGTCGAGGTCAGGGACCATGGGTGGGTCCAGGATTGTAGCCTTGGAGCCCTGTGCTCCTTGGGCAGCAGCCAGTGATTTTAGGATCCTCAGAAGCACGTTCAGTGTCCAACTCCCAGAGGTCAAGCGGTGGGTGGGGCTGGCAGGGCACTTTCCGCAAACTCATGAAGCGGCTGCCTGCTGGGGAACTCGCCATGGCTCCCAGAGCTGGTCGCTTCTGAATCTCAACCTGGTCTGTAAGCCCAGCGTGTACCTGTGCCCATGAAACTGACTCACCTTACCAAAGACCCAATGACAGGAACAGACACTGGGGCCTTCCTGGAAAGGGCATAAGCTGGCTACAAAACTGGGGACCTGTTTTCACCACTGGTATTTATAGGCCGTGGGATGCCTGTGGCTTCGGCAGATGTGGCGGGGCTGAGCGACAGAGCTTTTGGGATCCTACACCTGCTTGATCTGGAAATGCTTCCCTTTGATGTGCTTTTCATACTGGAATTCTGCAAAAGATTTTACTAAGGTTTTTGGAAACGATTCTCTTGGCCCAAGTAAGTGTCTGTTATGAAATTGTTCTCCATTTCAAAATAAAGTTATTCTTTCTGATTATAAAGGTAATATATGTATGATGTGGAATATTTGAAAAACACTGAAAAACAGAAAGAAGAAAAAGTCCAATCAAGACTACCACGGTTAAAGTTTTTATGTATTTCCTTCTGGTCTTTTTCGTGTATATATATGTTTTTAAATCTTTACCAGTTTACTACGAATAGTGCAACTCAGCAACAGCCACATGAAAGAAATGTGCAGGACAGGGAATGGGGAAGTGGGGGGGACTTCTTTCTTGGGGGTGCCACCCTCCTGGCACATCAGTGTGCTCAGCAACCTGGAAACTTTCCTGCACATACTTGTATATGGTTCAGACGGTACTGCATTTGCATTAACTAATGTTTTTCATGACCTTTTTTTTACTTAAGATGATTTTACAGTAAAAGCATCTGTGATGTGGTTGTATTATAATTTATTTAACTGCCATTATATCTGTTCTTACCCTTACTATTACTATTATAAATGACTTCAGACATGAGCCTCTCCCAAATTTTGAATTATTTTTAAGGATCAAGTCTCAGCTGTAGCATTATAGGTTGAAAACCTCTGGGTATTTGAAAGACTTTTGGAACATAACACAAACCCACGTTGCAAAATGACTGTACTGATTTGCTTTTCCATAAGCCATCTGTGAAGTTGCCTATTGTATCATAACTTCACCAGCACTGACTATTTTTATTTTAAAAAGTAGCATTGATAATCAGTAAATTTGAATATTTTTCATATTTTTTTTTCTGGTTGTATTTTTAACCTTAAAAATTTTCTTTCACTAAAACAAATCTGGACCTTTGCCCTGTGCACACCCCCCCCACGCTGTGCCTACAAAGTCCATGGTGCACAGTGGATGTGACCACACTCATTCAATGAGAGAAATCTTTTCCAGCCAGTTTTCCAAGCAATCTCTGTGTGACCTTGGGTAAGTCCCTTGATCTCTCTTAGCTTCAATTTCCTCATCTACAAAAATGGGAATAACGACACTAACCTCCAAGAACCTCCAATGACACCACAATGAAGAGTAAGTGAAATGTCCTTCGTAAGGGACCCAGCAGAGTACCTGTTAAAGACAGAGCTCTAGAATCAGTGATTGTCCTTTCTGTTGTGACTACGAGAGTAACAGGTGACCACGACTTTCTACTCACCAGGCACTGTGCTAACCCCTGCATAGGTATTAACCCACTTTAGCCTCACAGAGGCGTGAGGGAGAGGGAGGTGATATTATGTTTATTTAATAGACGAGGAAATGGCGACACAGAGAGAGTAAGAAACTGCCTAGAGTTACACCACTAGTAAGAGTCAAAGCTGGGGATTGAACCCATAGCAGAGGGCCTTTGACACTGGGTCCCATCGTGTCTCTCAGGCCTCGACATTCCTGAGCTTTGTAACCCCTGCCACAGGGAGCTACATGGCCTTTTCTGAACATACCGTGCCCTTTTCCCTCTTGTGCCTCTGCAGGTGCTCTCCCTTCCAGGCATTCGTGTCTCTGTCCTTCACTATGAAAACCCTATTCACCCTTTAGTGTCTGACTTAAATGCAGAGGTCAAAATCAGCCTCTCCTTACTTTGTGTGCCATTGGCACTTGTACCTTTACCCCCCAAAACCCTTAGCCTGTGTGTGTGTGTTCATGTGTGAGTGCATGTGTGCACACACGTGTGTGTCTTAGCATTTTGTTTACAATATATGCATACAATATATATGTCCCTTTCTAGACTCTGGACTTCTAGTGGACTTCAGTTTTATTTTTCTATTATCTCCAATTCCTAGTCTGAGGCCTAATATCTCAAAGGTGCCCAAATACTATCTGTTGCATGAATGAACCAATGGTGGCATTTCATGCACAGTGAGAGGTTGATGAGGGAGAAAGCTGGAAGCAGTAGGACTTTCTGGAGGCCTTCACATGCCCTCCCCTAGACCTCTCCTACTTGGGTTCTGTATAGGGTTAGTCCTATAACAAAATAACCCCCCCTTTTTTACTGGTCATTGACTGCAGCTTGTGCTCCATGCGGAAATACCTGTTGTCTACAGTTACACTCCCAGATAGCCCAGAGAGCCTCAGCCCCACGCTTTAAGGTTTGCATTCCTGCAGGTGGTGCGGTGCAGCGAGCTGGCCCTGCTCTTGGTTCCACAGGCAGCCCCAGAGGAGACGCATCAGCTCCTGCATGGGCTCTAGAAAATCAGCCCTTAGAACTTGCTAGGCAGAGGCAGATGGCTCTAGGCAAATGAGCCAGAAGTGACCCAGAGCTGGCCACAAAGCCTAGTATGTGCAAGGGAGAGGACAAGATAGAGCATCCAGGGTTTTCAGGCCACATGTAGGACATGAAATGTAGGAGTGCATGCAGCGTGTATGCAGGGGAGCCCAGGACTAACCATGCAGAGGGTAATATTTAAAATATTGTATCAGCTTCCTATTGTTGCTGACAAGTTATCACAGACTTGGTGGCTTACAGCAACACACACTTACTCTCTTGCAGTCCTAGAGGCAAGAAGTCTAAATGGGTTTCCATGGGTCACAGTCAAGGAGTCAGCAGGGCTGTGCTTCTCTGGAGGCTCTGGGAAAGGTCTGGTTCCTTGACTTCTTCAGCGTTTTGAGGCTACTGTCATTCTGGGGCTCCCTCTGTTTCTATCATCACATCTCCTTCTTGCTGTTCTGTTCCCAATGTCCCTCTGTTTCCCCCTTCTAAGGACATCTGTCATTGCATTTAGGGCCCACTCAGATAACCTAGGGTCACCCCTTCATCTCAAAATTCTTAATGTAATCACATCTACAGTCTCTGTTACCACAGAAGGCAACACTCACAGGGTCCAGGAATTAGGACTTGTGTATCTGTGGGGGACACTATCAGCCCACCACAAATGCACATCATGGTGTTCTGTCCCTGTTCTCCTCCCCAGCAGTGAGATGCCAGGCTCCTTCCTTTGTTCCTTTGGCTGGCACGTGTTTGCGGGCACCTGCTCAGTACCAGATCCTGTGCCAGGCACGGGAGATCAACAGAGGGGCACAATCTTGTCTGCAGGCCTAGAGGGGGTGGTGGGTAACTGCACTGTGAGTACAGTAGGACAAATACCATAAGAGAGGACAGTGAGGGACAGAGCAGGGGCTGTCACCTCTGCTGACAGATGCAGGAAAGGTTCACAGAGCTGTGGGTCCCGTGAGCTGGTGAGTTTTCCACGTAGACAGCATGTGGGGAGACAGCATCCAAAGCAAAGAAAACAGCAGGGACTGATATGCCAGCTCAGGTGTACTTGGTACCTCTAAAATGAGAGAATCGGGTAAGATTATCCAGACAGAATGTCCAGATGTCTGACTTTCTATAACTCTTATAACACAAGTGATATCTGAGCAATCAGATGCAGTGTGGGCAGGACACAGCCCTGACTGATTTGGAGTACATCCCAGTCTGCACCAGGAGTCAGCATTCTCCCACCAGCTTGCAGAGTCACCTTAGAAAAATCAAGAGGGATAGACAGGTTTCATTCTGTAACCTGCAGTGCTTGTGGCAGGGTCATAAAGGAGACACGTGCTCATTTTCTCCTTCTGGGCCTTGGCTCTCGTTGGTTTTCTTTCCTGGACTGCGCCTGCGTGCCACCCAGCCCGGGGCTCCCCCAAGCCTTCCTTTGCCACTGCAGCTCACCCGATCTCTCACTCTGAGTCAGCACAGCGCTCAGCCTTTCAGGGGAGGTGGCAGAACCGGGGTGAAGAGCACAGACTCCGGAGTCGCGCTGCCTAGGTCCACGTCTTGATTCCTCCACCTACCAGCTGAAAGTCCCCAGCCCTCTCCATGCTGTGTTCTGACATCTGTAAAGTGGGTCCAGTGCGGAGAGCGCAGCCTGTGAGAGGCACCCCACTGCATTTAAGCAGCTACCACCACACGGTCGAGCACTTGAACACACTTACCTTCACGTCCCTTCTCTAAGGGTTCCGCGAGCCAGTTTCTTTCTCTCTCTGCTCATGAGCCACTTGACGCAAAGTTAATTATTGGGAAAAGAAGGTAGATGTGTCAAAAATTCTCTCTGTGGATGTTGTGAGAGCTCATGACCTCATTTGTAGTTTTATTTCACTAGTGAGGAGGTTGTTCTTTGAAAAGAACCTGCTAGAAAGGATTTCCAATGCTTCTTGACTTTGGAGGGCCTGAACTGGCCAAGAGGGGCCCAATTTACCTAATGCAGATATATAATTTCTAATTTGACGAAGTGATCAATGAAAAAAATCTAACTTTCCCCAGGCCTTGTCATTGACCCTTGGGTACGTTCCATCATTAATAGCAGCCCAAGCTCTCCTCTCTGCCCCTACCTGCAGGAAGCAGGCATTAGCTGCCTTTCCTCTCATTGTTTCTGGGCATTTCTAGACACCTACAGGTGTTCTGGTAGTGTTCACAAGGGTGCAGTGCCTGCACAGCTCCCCGAGGATGGACTCTTGCCTCTGGCACTGATGCTGGGACCCTTATGGGAACATTGATCTCCTGCCTAGAACGCTGCTATTTCCTGGGCCTTCCAAGCTGCAAACCCCCAGAGGTGCTAGAAACCTTTTCCAGTGCCTGGTGTGGCAGAGCTCCCAAGGTCCGTGCTGAGGATGCTCCTACATGCCCCACCTCTGGACCACTCTGGGTCACACTCAGCCCTGCTGTGGCATTGCTCTCCTGAGAGCATCTCCTCCTTCTGTCTCCAGCTCTTCTCCCACATGACTACATAGGAGACAAGTGTTTTCTCTCTCTCTTCTCCCCTCTCTTCTCCTCTCCCCTCCCCTCCCCTCCCCTCCTCTCCTCTCCCCTCCCCTCCCCTCCTCTCCTCTCCTCTCCTCTCCTCTCCTCTCTCTCTCCCCACTCCCTCCTCTTCTCTCAGTTGTGTCTGTACACACAGCCTCCTTGGCACTGGTTCTCTGGAGCATGCCTCCAGGTTCCCACCCATTAATGCCTGAATCCCTGCAGGCAACTTGCCTTGACAGCAGCCAAGAGTTCAGGTCAGCAGGTTTCATGGAACGGCTCTGTTAAAAAGCTCACAGGCAAGTTTCTGGAGAGGTTATGACTATTTGCCAATCAGATTTGAGAAAGGCAAGGGCCAGAGTTGAAGCGAGTATACAACACTAGGTGTGGGGAGGGACACATCTCTCCCCTAAAGCATCATTACCTCTGCTGAGTTAATTGTCTGAGGGTTAGGAGCCCCTGGAAATAACTAGAATCCATACAGGTCAGAGAGGAGGTGATGAGAATACAACCAGAAGCTAAACTTCGGGGGAGACCACAGACTCCCGCAGGGGGAGGAGGAGCCCTCTGCCCATTTCTCTTGGACTCACCCTGAGCCCTCACCTTGACGTGTTTGTTCTGCAGAGGGACAGAAGGCCTATGAATTAAAATAAATAAGCCAATAAAGATGTAGCTTAAAGATACTCAAAAACTAGGTGGGTG
>CAUYRT010011716.1:0-22848 GCA_963574885.1 Lepilemur ruficaudatus
CAGAAAATCTTTCTGGAAACGGAAGTTGGCTAATTCACCCTTCTCAAGAAACTTCATGGAGAGTTGCCTTAATGAGTCAACGGCAAAGATAGCCACATCTTCATTGGGGTTGCAGCCAACCTAAACAAGAACAGGAGGTGAAACAGGAACAGTGTAACAATTACAGATGTGGGGCTCTGAACATCAAAGATGGATGGCCGATCTCCAAAACACACACTCTGGGAAAACACGCCCAAGGAGAAAAGAAGATGCTATTTCTTGGCTATGATCTGCTCAATTTTATTTAAGTGTAATGATGAAACATCAATGTTGCATATTTCATTAAAGGTGCTTTCAAAATGTGCCATTTTAATTTTTTTAAATTATAAAATACACATAAGAAAATCTGGCATCTTAACCATTTTTAAGTGTACAGCTCAGTAGTACCCATTCACACTATTGTGCAACCAATCTCCAGAACTCTTTTCATCTTGCAGAACTGAAACACTGTACCCATTAACCAACATCTCCCCAGGTGCTATTTAATTTTATCCAACTATATATGAGGAGTCAAAAGACTTTAGACTCTTTAGAGTCTATGGAAAGCCTTTTCATACTTTCCCAATGTCTGTTACCTAAAGCAAATGATTATAAAATAAATATCAACCTCGAAAAATTCTGCAGAAGTATTTCCACAGAGGCTTTTCAATTTCTTTAAATATTGTGCTTGTCTGTGGTTTACCTATTTTAGGAAGTAGAGTTACAGGTATACATTTGGTTGCTGTTTTTTAGACTTTTCCCTCAAGAAGAATCCCTAAAATCAGAGCAAGAGAATGCTTCCCCCTACCCCACCCCCGCCAAGGGATCTGGAAGCATCTTGCTCCAAGCCAGAAATTTCACTGACATGTGGTCTGATCTGATAATATTTTATTTTTGACAAAAACAGTACAGCAATATCATCTGCAATAATGAGAAATTGGAAACAGAAATGGGAAAATGACTACATAATGGTACGTTCATATTCATAGAATACTACCTGGCAGTTAAAAAGAGAGAATAAACTCAGCCTTTAAAAAGGAAGGAAATTCTGATCCATGCTACAACATGAATGAACTGTGAAGGTATTATTATGCCAAGTGAAATAAGAGGCACAAAAGGCATTTGCTGTATGATTCCACATACATGAGGTACCCAGAGTAGTCAAGTTCACAGAGACAGACAGCAGAATGCTGGCTGCCAGTGTCTGGAGGCAGGAGGAAACTGAGAGTTATTGTTTAACGGGCACGGAGTGTCAGTTTTGCGAGATGAAAAAGTCCTGGAGATCTGCTGCACAACAGTATGAATATACTTGATAGTACTGAACTGTACACTCAAAAATGGTTCAGATGGTAAAGTTTATGTCATGGCTATTTATCACCATTAAAAAAGAAGACATCTACATATGCTAACATGGTTAAATCTTTAAGATTCCTTGCTAAGTAGAAGTAGTAAGTTACAAAATGCTATGTGTAATACTATTTTTATGTTTTTCAAAAAAGCAAAACAAATCAAGACAATATTATCTATATTTCTATGAGTTCATACATATATACGTATGTGCACAGAAAAATGTCTGCAAAGGCATACACCAAACTGATAAAAATAATTCACTTTGGGGAGGGCCAGATGTGTGTGGGTGGGTAGTTAAAGGTGTCTTTGGCTGTAATTTTTGTTCAAAGGGGAGTATGTTCATGTAATTAGAGACCAATAGAATATTCTCCTCCTAAAAATTCAAGTAAAACAGATGCTTCAGAACACACACCGTGCTTATTGTATGGCTTTGCTCACCCCAGGACATAGTACCTGTGCCCTAGTTTACAAGACAGGCATCATATGTGACTGTTCAAACACCCCTGCTAGCAGCCTGAGTGCTAAGTTACAACTGGACTCAGCCATCCACATTTCTTCAAAACCATGAGATTCTCACGTGCCCCAGTTTATAAGGGGAAGCAGAACATCGTTCCAAGGTGGTGGAAAAAATTAAGAGTCCCGGAGTGAGCAACTGAGTTTTCCACAACTTGGTGCTTGACAGCACTGATTAGATGAAACAGACATTTGTAATGAAGTTGACAACCACGAAACATCTAATTACTGCCTGCCAGCTTTTGTCCCAAGCTTGCCTGTAAGGGGCCAACAGATAACTAAGAACTGCCACGCAAGGAGTCTTTTTCTTTTCTTTTTTTTTTGTTATTTCAGCATATTATGGGGGTACAAATGTTTAGGTTATGTGCGTTGCCTTTCCCCCCTGCCCTCCCACCCCGAGTCAGGGCTTCAAGAGTGTCCATCCCCCAGATGGTGCGCATCGCACTCATTATGTATGTATATGCCCATCCCCTCCTCCCCCCTCCCATCTGCCCAATGCCCGATATATGCTATTCCTATATGTACACTTAGGTGTTGATCAGTGAAACCAATTTGCTGGTGAGTACATGTGGTGCTTATTTTTCCATTCTTGGGATACTGCACTTAGTAGAATGGGTTCCAGCTCTATCCAGAAAAATACAAGAGGTGCTATATCACCATTGTTTCTTATAGCTGAATAGTACTCCATGGTATACATATACCACATTTTATTAATCCACTCATGTATTGATGGGCACCTGGGTTGTTTCCACAAGTTTGCAATTGTGAATTGTGCTGCTATAAACATTCGAGTGCAGGTGTCCTTTTTATAGAGTGTCTTTTGTTCTTTTGGGTAGATGCCAGTAATGGGATTGCTGGATCAAATGGTAGATCTGCTTGTATCGCTTTAAGGTATCTCCATACGGCTTTCCACAGAGGTTGAACTAGTTTGCAGTCCCACCAGCAATGTAGGAGTGTTCCTATCTCTTCACATCCATGCCAACATTGTTTTGGGACTTTTTAATAAAGGCCATTCTCACTTGAGGTAAGTGATATCTCATTGTGGCTTTGATTTGCATTTCCCTGATGATTAGAGATGTTGAGCATTTTTTCATGTTTGTTGGTCATTATTCTGTCTTCTTTTGGAAAGATTCTGTTCATGTCCTTTGCCCACTTTTTGATAGGGTTGTTTGATTTTTTTCTTGCTGATTTTCCTGAGTTCTAAATAGATTCTAGTTATCAGCCCTTTATTGGACGCATAGCATGTGAATATTTTCTCCCATTCTGTAGGTTGTCTGTTTGCTCTCGTCAAAGTTTCTTTGCCTGTGCAGAAGCTTTTTAATTTGATCAGGTCCCATTTATTTATTTTTGTTGTTGCTGTGATTGCCTTTGGGACCTTCTTCATAAATTCTTTGCCTAGGCCAATGTCTAGAAAAGTAGTTCCAACGTTTTCCTCTAGAATTCTTAGAGTTTCACGCCTTAGGTTTAAGTCTGTTACCCACCGTGAGTTGATTTTTGTGAGAGGATCCTGTTTCAGTCTTCTACATGTGGCTATCCATTAACTAGACCATTTTAATACCATGCTAAGCCCATGGCACTCTTGTTTTAGGAGACCCTACCTTGCATCTTATTATATATACTTTGACGTGTATCCACCCCATATCCTATGTTAAATATATTTTTTGCTAAACAATCTAGGTAATTTTAAAGTTTTGCTTTTGAAATTTATTATTAGTTATACTTCTTGGGAGAGATTATATATACTCAAGAATTCTTACAAGCCCATGTAATCTAACCAACCATTTTTCCAATGTGTTGAAATTGTTCTGAATACAAAATTTAATGAACTATAAAACTGGTATATTACTTTTTTCAACATTTACTTAACTTTTATGGAACTTGATTTTGCAGTTATCTTCATATTTTGAAGCCAATAACTTATGTCAATCTTCAAAGCCCTTTGCAGGTCTTTGAAAATTTCATAGGCCTTAAGCATGGTACCTTAATGGATTAAAATAAAAGCTTCTGGCTAACATTATTATCACAACATTATTTCACTTATGCATTATTTTTATGGCTGCAGAATATTTAATTTTGTGTATGTTCCAAAATGTACTCAACCATTCCTCTATCATTATATAATGAGGTTTTTTTTCTTTTTTTTATTATTATTTTTTTTATTGGGGGAAAACGACAAAGCATTTACAGTACAATGTTTACAGTCACAATTTGTAGTGAGCTGATTTCCCAAAATATATTACCACTCAAGTTGACTTATCTTGTTACATTCAAAAATCTACTCTGTCAAAGTAATCCATAGTGCATACATAGTGCTCCAACTGTATCTACGTACAACCAACACTCCATTTTAAGTGTATAAGTAAATGATTTTCAGTGAATTTACCGAGGTCTACAGTTAATCACATGAATCGGTTTTTGAGGAATTCCTTTCCCCTATTGAGACCCCTAATTCCGCTCCCCCACTACTTTTCAAGCATATCCCACCCCTCCACAGTGACCCCCCACGTCGCTCAGCCTTGGGTCTACCCCCCCACCCCCCAATTCCCCAGTGTTCACTCCCACCCTTTGAGCACCATAGTGTTAATCAGTCAATATTATTTCAATTTTTTTTAACAGTAGTAATGAATTTTGGAACTGAGCCAACCACACATATGCTTTTCATAGTCCTTATAAAAATCAACATTCACAGGCATATGGGCTCGTGAAAATACTCTGAGGTTAAGAAAAACTAAATAAAGCTAAAGAGATTGAACCAAAATTTTGGTAGGGATATGGACTAACTTATTTGATAATTATGATATCATCTTTTATTAACCACTATTTTATAAAAATAAGTTTGTGATCTCAATTATGTGTAGGCAAGGAAATTCTTTTATAACCTATATCCTTTTGGGAGACACAAACTTTCTTTGATTTAGTTGTTATAAGAAAAATGATACTATTATTTCTTTTCCCGCCCCTGAAAAAGGAAATGGAGATTTTACTTTCTTGTTTTTTTAAATGTGGAGATCATCTATTTTTATGACTTGTAATATTTCATAAATGAAAAAAATGATGTTTCTGACTTAATATCCATCATCTTGTGTGTGTGTTAATGTCGAATTTCCCATCATTTTATTCAAAAACTCTGTCTCCTATTTAGAAAACACAAATACTTTATGCAAGTTGACAAGCATTTTATATATTTAGTACCTCTCTTTCTTCAAATATTGTTTATTGTTGATCAATAGAATTATCTACTTTATCGATATATGTATAGTGACTCACAAGAAATTTCATAATAAAAGCAAAGGGCCCACAAATCAGATTGCCAAGGAATGAACAGGGAGAATTCTGATAAATAAAATGGCAATGTAAATGGAACATCTATATTCATTATTCCTAGGAGAAACTACCCTATGAATGACAAAATAGTAAGTAAAAATTGGCTAGGACAAAATGTCATAAAAGAGCCACTTGGTGTTGTCAGGAGCAGTTATTTTTATTGATGACCTGCCACCTGTCAGCAATATCAATGTGTTTGATTAAATTTACATTGGTATAATGAATTGCTGCCCTTAAACCTTGGCCTTTCTAGCATAAGTTACAAGGTGGCAATAGAGGCATGGCAAAATAGAAGTAACGTTGTAACTACACATATAAAGATAGAATCAATAGACTACCAGAAATGTTAAATGACCTTAAAAATTTCAAATGAAGTCGAATTATCAGCCTGAACACATAGTAGCATATTTTGAGGACAGAAATAGTTGATTGTTTTATCAACCATATAAGGATAAGAATTTCTTATATTTCTAAATTTCAGATTTCTGAAGTTTCTTAGTCCATTTTCTTCTAAAATCCAAACTGAAGATAACTTGGGAAAAGTTTTATTGGAAGTTTCAGAGAATACCGTAAAATTGAAACAGACCACAGTCAAACTAACAAAAACAAAATGCCTAAAAAACCCCTCAAGGTCAAAAAGGTGACATAAATGCCAAAATTAATAATGGAAATGTATAAAAGTAATCATATTTCTTAGCAATATATTATTACATTTATTGGGGAGAGAAAAATGATCTGCTTGAGAAAAGCTTGCAACCATATGCAAAGTTTCATTTTAACAAGTTTAATACCTTAAAATTGGATGCTTACATAGCAATAAGTGACCTCTTTGCAAGTTAGGTTGGATCTATATTAGAAAAGAATTATTTTTGTTTTCTCTTAAAGATACTGAAGATATAAGTGTTCTCTTCATGAAAACATTAAGAGTGCAGTTGTTTATCAGTTTTGTAGAGGAAAGAGGGAAGGTGATTTGTGGGGAGAAGTTGTGTTATTATTTTTGGCACTTTAAAAATTAATTAACTTAATTAACAAATAATTCTATATATTTAGGGGTACAATGTGGTATTTTGATAGATATATACATTGTAAAAAACTTATTTTAGTGACAATTCTATCTCCCTCACACTCTAATTATATTTATAGTAGTTGTCCATCTCCTTCCCCCAGCTCTTTGGTTTAGCCTATAAATACAGGGTAAGATGAGAGGACAAAGTAGGAGGATGAGAAGGACAAAGTAGGAGGAAGGGAAGGATGAAGGAGAATATTTAATTTAATGTGATCACAAGTATCATTTGGATGGTCTTAGTTTCCATTTCTTCATACATAAAATGAAAAAAATTAAAAATGTCATTAGTAATAATATATGCCTACCTGGATTTTATAAGAACTCAAGAGATAATTACTGTGCCAGATTTTTGTAAAGTGCTATGTAAGCATGTTTTCTTAAGAAATTAAATGTTTTGAAATGGAACCTTGCACATGTTGCAAGCTTTTCATTTTTTTCTTCTTTATTGAAGTGTAATTTACATATCATGCCTTTATTACTCAATTTTAAGAAACAACAGTGAGCTACCACCACTTATATTATTGGCAAGCTTTTCTTAAGCAGCTCATTTTCCTCTCTCCAAGAAATGTGATATGCTGTTGCTAAATATGATTATTTTCATACATTCCATTATTAATTATACTGAAAAAATCAATGAAAGTGCATTTTCTTCAAAGAATAGGCAATATTGAAAAAATTCCTACGTGAAATATCTGAGATAGCATATATTAATTATGCTATAAATTGTCCAAGTTAACCTTCTGAAAAGCAGCTATTTCTTAGTAATCTTTTAAGTTTTTTCTTTATAATGCTATCATTAGTGTCAGGTCCTTAGTTCAGAAGTGTTCCAATTGACTAAATTGCTTAAAGCTGGAATACAAAGCCAAAGCCAGAAGTTGAGTACATTTCCATGTCAGGACTGAATTTTTCTTTAGTTGGACTGTAATTCTCAGCCTAAGAAAATATTAGCAAAAACAGATACAATTAAAAGAGAATTTAAATATTGATTAAATCAGTGATTTCTGTCCTTACATAATCCATTTTAGCTTTTATATAACATGCTACACAGAGACAAAATAGTAGTTACATAGGACAATTTCATAATGTTTTAAAGATGCAAGTATTCATTCCTCACATGGCCATGGTTACTTCACTAGCTGTCTCCTTGTAATATGTGAAAAAAATAAAGCATATTTTACATGTGTGATCAATGCCTTATGGATTATTACTGTTATACTATATAATTTGCTTTTAAAATGTTATAGGTGCCATGTAGTTCTTTTTCTATTGTCACGAGTTAAGAGAAAAAGGACTGAAAAGGACTTAACTTTAAGTGATGCATAAAATCCAAATGAAACTCAAATGATGTCATGATACCTATTGAAAAAAATCACAGTTGTTCAAATAGAGAAAATTACTGAACATTACACAAGGCATGTGAAAAATTACTGAACTTACCAAAAAACTATATCAAAACCAATCTAAAACAAAAACAAAACAAAACAAAACAAAAAAACCTATGTTCAAAATGTAATCATAAATACAGTGTAGAACAGTGGTTTGCAGATGGTGGCTTGTGGGTCAAATCAGACTTACAACTTATTTTTTATGAATCATGAGTGTAGAATATTTTTTAAATGTTTAAAAAATTGAAATAATATTTCATGACCCATGAAAATTATATGACATTCTAATTTCAATGTCTATAAATAAAATTTATTGGAATACAACTAGGCTTATTCATTAAAATGTATAAAATTTATGGCTGCTTTAATGCTAAAATGGCAGAATTAAGTTGATGCTACAAAGACTTTATAACTTGCAATGCTTAAACTATTTACTATCTGGCTTTTTAAGAAAAAACACACTGAATTCTTATGAAAAAGACATGTACATGAGCTTTAGAGTCAAAATGTCTGGATTTAAATTTTCAGAAGCATTTTGACATTGGATAATTTACTAAACCAATCTGTGCCTTAGCTGTAACATGGAAAAAACATAAAATATTGGCTAGAAAAATATATATATTGCTTTTGTTGTCCTCATTGTCATTTTTGCTGTAAGGACATTCAAATTTAGAACTCTCTATCCTTTCTCAGCCGGACTATACTTGGAATATATTTTATTGCATTGTGAAATAAATTTTAGTATAAAAGGGAATGGAAGGCAAAGGGCTGTAATTTCCCTTTATTTTCTGTCAATATCAATGCCAACTGGTACTCAAGTATTAACCACATTCACTTTACTCTGCCAAAGACAGAATTCATTAATGGTGTGTGCATTAATAGTTTGGGTTTTACGATGGGCTTGCCCCTCTACAAGATGGCTGGGAGAGTGGAGATGCAGAGAGTTTCACCAGTGGCTTAAACAACAGAAATTCAGTTATTAAATTGTACCAGTTTTTTCTGTAATAAAATTGTACCCTATTTTGGATTCATGCTAAATGAGCAAATTTTAGCTGCTTTTGCCATAAAAAACAAAGAAATGGATAAATATGTGAGGTGATGGATATGTTAACGTGTTTCACTATAATAAGCTTCTATAGATATAACCCATTTTTATAGCTTGTGCAAAACTATAATTTGTTTAATAGCAATAGATGACAATCCTTACCTATTAATGCCATTTGCTTTCTCTATAACAAAAATAGAGTTGTTGCAGAAGGTTTCATGACTTTATGTAAGGACTTTATCCTTGGATGTTCCATAGAAATACTATTAAATTAATTGTGATAAATTAGAATTTATTTGTTTTCAACTTTGGTTTACATTTAATTTATAAAATTTTGTTTCAGTTGTTTAATTGTTTAAGAGATGTTGCAGGCCAAAATGTGTATCCCCAAATTTGTATGTTGAAGCCCTGGCCCACAGTACTTCAGAATGTAAACAACTTTATTTGGAGATAAGGTCTTTATAGAGGTAAACAAGTTAAAATGAAGTCTTTCATTTTAGGTGGGCCCTAGTCCAATGCCTGGTGTTTTATAAGAACAGTAAGAACAGATTAGGATTTGGAAAACACATACAGGAAAGGCCAGGTGAAGAGAAAGGGAGAGGATGGCCATCTACAAACCAAGAGAAGCCTGAAAATGAAATGAAACTGCTGACATCTTGATCTTGGGCTTCTGACCTTTACAACTGTGGAGAAATGAATTTCTGTTGCCATGAGACCAGAGCCAGATAATGCCAACACACTCAGTGAGATATGTAACAGAAGAAAAACTCTGAGCCTAAAAACCCAAATCTTATAATAGACAGTGAGCATTACTGCCCTTTCTCCATAGAGACATGGTCTTTATAATACTTGACGGAAGGCATTCTTGATATTTGTTCCAGAAAAAGATGCTATCTCTGGCTGTTTGGTATACAGATACCTTGAAAAGTTTGTCTGGGACAGAGGCCAGTCTGTGTCTCTGCTTGCAAGACATGCAGAAATGCAAGAGACCCATGAAGAACAGACTCACAATAATATTTACCCATTTTTCTACACTGTCTTGATTTCAGGCACATTTTCCCATTTGTACACCAATGCTTTGGTCACTTTAATTAAACTGACCAATAGAGGCTGAGGCCAAATGCACACTCATGTTGTCTCATACAGGTCTTAATTAGGACTTCTGTTCAAAAGGAATCCAAGCAACAGGATGAGGTCAACATGTAGTAATGACCTCAACCATAATCCTTCCAATCCTGCATCCCCACTCCTATACCCAGCCAACTGAACAAATGAGGATATACTATAGAAAGCCAAATGGCTTTTTGTTTAAGAGTCTACTCTGAATTTTCTTCTTGCATTGAGGTATTTATCCAAATATAACAGAACATTTTAGTAATTGCACAGCCTCAGCTTTCATTAAAAAAAAATAAGTCTATGGAAATTCTGTTTTCCAGAACAAATCTGGCTAGTGAGTTGAGGTTAGCCCAAATGCCTTGTAGGGCCTAGGCAATGCCATTGAGTATTTCAGGTAAAATCCGGGACACATTTAATACCACTTTTTCTAATTAGGTGGCTTCCATTGTGAGGATAACTGCCTAAACAGTGTACATAAATAACAAGCTAGTTTTCCCTCTCAAAATCTCTAAGCACTGTTTCATTTTGGAGAGCCCTCTCCAGTTATCTGAATGCTACATGATCTACTGTTGTTGTTCCCTTCAACGCTTGAAGATCTTTTATGACCATACTTAAGACACAAGTTACCATAATTTTAGGAGAAAAGCAAATTAATGATTGCGTCTACACAAAAAATACAGTCCTGATTGAACATGGTATTCCTGGAAGAAAACATCATTTGTACTACTGGGACCCAAAAGTGCATCCTAAATAAGTTGCACCATTGCATATTGGCGATACCTCCAATATGGTCTCCTGGACAACTGGTAGGATTGAACTGGGCTCCCAACTCAGTTTGAATAATTGAGTCCTTGCTTGTTTAGGGACTGCTAGAGATCAGTCAATCCAATGTGTCCTGTTTTTATATGTTGCCAGTTGAGTGGTATTTGTTCATCCCACTAAGGTTTTTTTACAGGTGTTGATGGAGTAGAATGTGTAGGAAGTAGGGCCATTTCTTACGGTTACAAAGAGATTTCTTGGTGTGGCTAAGCAGAACAGCCATCAAATCACAGTCAGAATTGTCTGGAGGAAAATGGCAGACCCAGTAGTCAGTTAATGGGTGAATGGGTGTGCAATAGTTTTGGAGTGCCCCACCAGGGTATTTTCTGTCATGAGGAAATCTTCAGGGGATATTCTAAAAGATAAAGGTAATTAACATCTTTGTTCTTCTGCATCTTTCAGAATCTGAGGTACCCTTTTTCTAAGTGCCAGGGATATTGCTCTCCTTCCGCTACTAAAAGTATTCGTATGTCTCATACCATTAGCTATAACTTTACCTTTTCTCCAGTCATCTCTACTTTTATCCAGTCTTTTCATCTAGAGGAGTCAGGGGCAATAGACAGGGGCACTTTTATAAGATGGTCAGAGAACCATTAGATCCCTACCTTGGCTCACATGAGCCACTGTAGGGGGACTTAACAAGCAGTGTACTCAACCAAGTGATTAGATTTTTATGATCTATGACCAAGTCAATCAAACAAGAAAATCCAGGTGGCTGAACTAGACTTGAGTTTGAATTTCTGAGCCCTTCTTTGGCTGTGTTATTACTTGGAGAGCGTTCCAAACAGACTTGTCTAGGATTGCTGTTAGGAGTAAAAAAGAAGTAGCATCATTCCCAGGGATTCCTGGGTAGAATTATGAATATTTAAAACTGATCTACAGAAAACCCACCCCATTTATCCTGCTTGTTACTCAAGAAATGGACTCAAGGAGGTAACACTTTCTTGGGGCAGTTATATCCAGAGACCAAGTTGCCTTACTAAGATGTATGAACCAGGAGGAGTCGAGTTAGGTAGATTTTTTTTTAATTTTTTGAGAAAATTTTTGAAGTAGCAATTCCTATGCTAAATAATACGAGATGTCTGAGAATGATAAGTAACAGCTAAGGTCCGTTGTATGGCTTGACTATGAGTCCTTTGTCCAGCACTTTTTCTCACCATTATTAGACCACACATGGTTTGGAAGGCCAAATGGCACAGATTAGTTTAAAGCACCACAAAGGTAGTGCTATAGTCAGTTGATCAAGTTGGAATATGCCACAATTTAACAACAAAAAGTGTCAACAAGTCTATCAAAGTAAAAATTGCCATGGACAAATCTGAACAGGTAAAGAATACTTTATTCAAGGTTATTCCAATGGGGGGAGAAACACAGAATAGTCTGAATGAACTCTGAACTCTGCCGAAACAAAGGACAAGAGAAGTTTTGAGAGCTGGAGTAGGGGGATTATCAGCTGTTTGTATTTTTAAATTGGCCTTATCCAAAGGAAAAGTAAACCTTTTTTTTTTTTTTTTTTTTTTGAGACAGAGTCTTACTCTGTTGCCCGGGCTAGAGTACCTTGCTGTCAGCTTAGCTCACAGCAACCTCAAATTCCTGGGCTCAAGAAATCCTCCTGTCTCAGCCTCCCAAACAGCTGGTACTACAGGTATGCCACTATGCCTGGCTAATTTTTCTATTTTTTCTTGTCCAGCTAATTTCTTTCTATTTTTAGTAGAGATGGGATCTCATTCTTGCTCAGGCTGGTCTCAAACTCCTGAGCTCAAGCGATCCTCCCGCCTTGGCCTCCCAGAGTGCTAGTATTACAGGCGTGAGCCACCACACCAGCTGACTGTAAACTTTCTTTTATAGTCATGACAGGAGGTGATTTTACAACTTAGAGCAAGGCACCCACTAAGGTTAGGCTCCTACCTTTCCAAAGAGACTACAAGATAGGGAAGCTATTTCCTCAATGGTTATATTTCAAAGGGCCAGTTCCCAGGACTGTGAGAAAGACAGTCCTCCTCCTGCATTGTATTATAGAACTGGCACAAGACTTTTTAACATTATATTTCAAAGGAACAGAAAAAGAATTTATAGAAACAAGTTTCTAAAGAAAATGATCTGAGAAAAGGGTTGAGAGGGGCTTCTGTTAAGCCCCTTATTCTTATTAAGGCATCTGAATTCAGTAAGGATGAGAATGAGGTCAAGGTAGGCAGGAAGAACCCTGCTTCAAGTTTAGTTAAGCCACCTTGGTCAGCAGTGCGGCCTACTAATAGCTCCAGAGTGGGCCAAAAGTCTGATGAAGTCAGTCTGCCAGGAGAAGCCAGAAGCAATGGCTATGCAATGTGTCCTTCCTCAAAGTGATATTAATAACTCAACCTTTGGCAGGAGTCATAAGTCTGGCAATACAGTGGTGTCTTCTTCAGAAGAAACATAGAGATTTTTTGTACGTGTGTTCAGTCTATAATGGTGGATATGTTTTCATGTCTGCTATGATGATGGATCTATGCAGCAATCATGGCAATCTGACTGGTGAGCCTCCATCAACTTGATTCTGTTGTACTTCATCAGGGGACACAGCCTTACTGTGGACATCTACATGGGCAGTGCAGACAGTTAAATCAGCACCACGATTTGTTTCAACCATTCACTGCCCCAGAAAGATTGCCTTATTCTTCCAGTCAGTGATTTTCCAAGTGGTAGACCAAATGGCTAACCCATTGCCAACAGTCAAAGAGTCAGCAAAACTATAAAAAAAGGTTCACTGATGTTACTGTTGGATTGTTCTATAAGAAAAACCCTGAGTTATTCCCACTGAGCAGAACAAGCATGTCCATTTTCAGTTCTGAATAGCTTGCATTAGATTGAACTGCAGCAGTCTAGTGGATGCCATTGGATTTCAATTTAGCTGAATATCAACCAAACAATCCAAGCATTTAGAGGAATCTCTGTGAATTGAAAGCCCTACTGAGCCAGAATCTTTGCTTTAGTGAGTAGAGTAGGAAATAAAGTTTTCTCAGAGTGAGAGCTGATTTTTTTTTTTTAATACAAAGACAAGCCGCTGCTAAGGCCAGCCTGCTTGTGTTCTCATTTACTATTTCCACTTGACAATTGAGTCTTAGTCATTTAGGTTAAGTTGATCTACTCCGTGGAACGTCAAACCAGAGGGTCACAAGTCTCCATGGATCAGACATACAGTTTCAGCTACAGTCTAGTATCAAGCTAATAGCTGCACTCGAAATGGGTTTAGCTGGCCGCTATGTCTGGGAGGGAACAAGTCCAAAACTCTAAGAGACTCCTGTGGTTAGAGACTGCCTCCCTTTGTGAAGGGCTCTACTCAGCTAAATCATCAATCTCAGAGATTGGCAATTCAAAGGGGTCGTTGGGGTTGTTGGGCCACAAAGGTAGAGTGTATGCCACAGCTTAATGGACAGCTTCTATTGCAGTCTGTTGGTTTGTGCCCCATGCAAAAGATGCTGGTTTGAATGCTAGCTGACATTAAGGACCAAGTAGAATGCCCACGCGAGGCACAAAATGTCTACAATACTGTATAAGTACAATAAGCAGCTGGATCTACTTTTTAGTGGCTGTGGTAGAAGACATGGCAGTTTTTCCTTTACTACAGGAGGTATTGAATGTTGTAAATCTGACCACATGGTTCCAATAAACTATTTTTGGCTATCAGTCCCTGCTTTTTGTTGGGATTTGTCAACTCCTCTTGCTGGTAGATGTTTTGTAACACTGTTTTCATGGCTTTTGAGATTCTTACTTGTCAATCAATAGGATATCATCTGTGCAGTGAAAATTTTGGGTTTCTGAGTACAGAGGCACTTGCACTAAATTTTGACCTATCAACTGATGGCAGTGGCAGGGGAGTTTCTTGTCCTAACATTTCCTTTACATTTACCTTTTTTTTTGATATGGAAACTCTCCTCTGACACTGGTGGCATAGGGAAGTATGAACATAAAGCACATCAATTACTTGGATGTTTTCAGATGAGGAAGAATCAAACTGAAGGGCTCCACCAATAAAATGATTTTAACTTTTCTTTTTCACTGCAAACTTTGCTCAAAAGACATAGTTGAAATTGAGCACCTCTTCCTCCCATGGTTTAAGATGGCAACTAGTGTGTCTGTATCCAACAGAGCCAAAATGGTTTGAGTCCCTTCCCTCCCTGACGTTACTTGGCATACTTAAATGGATATATGTGGCCATTGGTCCTCTCTGGGGAGAGGCCAATCTCTGCCCAAACTCAATGATTGAGGGGAATGTCAGAGGAGGGGGAGGGCAGCGTGGAAGGAGGGTGACACTGCATATGCAATGCACCTTTACTTTTAGTAATAGCAACCATCACTCACCCAAAAATCAAACCTCTAGTGCTTTTGGTCTGTACAAACTTTTGTATTGTATAGAAATGTTCTTATTGCTTACCCCATTTACTTCAGATGAGAGGGCTCCTTTGCTCGGCAGCCATAATTGCATTGTCTTTTGCTGTGGCTGTGCTGCCTGCTGCTCCACTGTCATACTAACAGCCCATTCTGTGCATGCTCAAAGGACAGTGAGCAGCAAACAAGTCACTATTTTGGCAGCTTGTTTCAATTCTATCTCTCACTGCTCAGCATCCAAACCCGCATAGAGGTGTGAGAGTGAGAGAACCTTACTCCCAGTTCTCTCACCTTTGCCCACCACACAGATGAGTGTACACCAGATGCCAGGGAGTCTTAGCCCCTGACATAGTTACAGAGCCCTTCCTTATCTTTCTTCTTCCGGGAAACCATATCTCTGTTAGCTTCCTATCCTCACTGCCATAATTCTTAAGGATAGTGAAGCATCTGAAATTTCACCTTACTTGCAAGCTAATGAGTTAGCCTGCCACTGTTTCAGAGATGCTGGGAGAAGACATAAGACTACTGAGTCAAATATAACAAATTCACAGAGGCAGTGCAAATAAGCACAGATGGATGTCTTTACACATAGTGGCTTATGTTACATAAGAGAAACCCTGATTGTAGAGGACTTGAATTTATTATACTAAGTAGTGAACATATTTCCTTTTCCTCTAGAAGAATACACTATTTCTATCTTCCAAAGATATATATACAGTTGACCCTTGAACAAGGCAGGGATTAGGGGCACCAACCTCCTATATAATTGACTATTCACGTATAACATTTACTCCTCAAAACTTAACTACTAATAGCCTACTATTGTCTGGAAGCTTTACTGATAACAAACATAATCTACTAGCACATATTTCGTTATATGTTTGTTAATACATTTATATTATATACTGTATTCTTACAGTAAAGTTAGCTAGAGAAAAGAAAGTGTTATTAAGAAAATCATAAGAAAGAGAAAAATATTTACTATTTATTAAGCGGAAATGGATCATCATAAAGGTCAGTATCATCATTGTCTTCATATTGAGTAGGCCGAGGAGGAGGAAGAGGAGAAGAGTAAGAGCTGGTCTTGGTGTCTTAGAGGTGGCAGAGACAGAATAGGTGAAAAAGGAGGGAGGAGAGGCAGGCGCACTTGGCGTAACTTTACAGAAGTGCATCATGATAGCTATATGACCTTTTTCCTTTTTTATTTCACAAAAGAATCTTTCTAAATGGTAACGATACTACTTCCACCATTGGCTTTAGTTTCAATGCCTGTGTCATAGAAGGGTCAAAAGCAGTCGTGAATAATCTGAACCCTTTTTTCAGATTGTCTAATGTCAGTTTGTTTTCTGGCACTGCTTCTTCCTCATCATCTGGCACTGGTTTGGAAGCACTCATTTCCATCAAGTCGCCTTCTGCTAATTCCTCTGGTGTGGTGTCTGTTGGCTCTTGTATTTCTCCAAGATTCCTGTATTAAAACCCTTCACACCCTGCCTTTGTTTCTATATCCACATCTCTTTCATGATTTTCTTGATCGGCTTTGCATTTAATCACACAAAGTTATGCACAACATCTGGGCAGTTTTCTCCAGTAGGAATTCATTGTTTCAGGCTTGGTGGCTTTTGCAGCTTTTTCTATTCACAATCTTCATGCTGTAATCCTTCTAGACCTTCATGATAACCTCCCCATTGGGATTCTCTTCCATAGGATTGATAATCCTTTCCACAGAGTACCATGTATAATAAGCCTTAAAGGTCCTTATGACCTGAAATCTAGAGGCTCAATTACAAATGTTAATTCTCTAATTAACAAGTAGATTGCTTCAATGATTTTGGTGTTGAACTAGTGGGATTTGGTATGGTGAAAGGCATTGTACAATATCAATAGAACATTAAGAGGCAGTCTCTTACTGGCAAGGTACTTCCTGGCTTCAGGGATGAAGAATAGATGGGAGCAACCAGAGAAGAGAGTCCCATTGTCCAGGACTTCTTATTATGCAGCCAAAGTACCAGCATCTGGAGTATATCTTTTCCTTTCCAGTCTCAGGGGTTAGTAGCTTTATAAATAAGGGCAGTCCTCATCATAAATCTGACTACATTTGCACAAAACAGTAGAGTTAGCCTATCCTTTCTTGCCTTAAGTTTACACCTTAGGTTTAAGTCTGTTGTCTATCATGAGTTGCTTTTTGTGAGAGGTGAGAGGTGTGGATCTTGTTTCAGTCTTCTTCATCTGGCTATGCAATTTTCCAAAAAAATGGTCAGCATCTCTAATCATCAGAGAAATGCAAATCAAAACCACAACAAGATATTACTTAACTACAGTGAGAATGGTTTTCATCAAAAAGTCCCCAAATAACAAATGCTGGTGTGGATGCATACAGATAGGAACATTCATACACTGTGAGTGAGACCGCAAACTAGTACAACCTCTATGGAAAGTAGTATGGAGATATCTCAAAAACTAAAAGTAGAACTATCATTTGATCCAGCAATCTCACTACTGGGTATTTACCCAAAGGGGAAAAAAAGACATTCTATAAAAAAGATACCTGGACTCTAATGTTTATAGTAACACATTTCACAATTGAAAAGACATGGAAACAGCCCAAGTGTCCATCAATACATGAATGGATTAATAAAATAGAATATTATATATATGTACACCATGGAGTACTACTCAGCCATAAAAAGGTAAACTTCCTCTTGTATTATCCTGGATGGAGCTGGAGCCCATTCTTCTAAGTGAAGTATCACAAGAATAGAAAAACAAATATCACATGTACTCATCATTAAATTGGTACTAATTGATTAACACTTATGTGTACATATGGAAGTAACATTCATCAGAAATCAAGCAGGTGGGAGAGAGAGTAGGGGATGGGTAAATTCACACCTAATGGGAGTAGTACAGGTTGTCTGGGGCATGGGCATGCTTGTAGCTCTGATTCAGGTAGTGTAAAGGCAATTTATGTAACCAAAGCATTTTTACCCCCATAATATTCTGAAATAAAAAAATATCTACAGTGAAGTAGACCCATGTAGTTAAAATCTGTGGTGTTTAAGGGTCAACTGTCTAAACTTTCTTGAAAAGATAGTGTAGAACAAAAAGCAGTCAGTGCCTCTGCTTGCAGGATGTGCAGAAATATGAGAGGTCTGTGGAGAATGGTTTCTCGAGTATATTGGAATGATTATAGCAAAAGTAATATGAGATTTTGAAATAACTTTTAAAGTGGGAGCTGTAAATCTTAATGATCTGCTTCCTTTCAGTTCTTATTTTCAGATTACAAAATGTATGACAACTTCTCCATCACAAACGCAGGATTTACATTTATTTGTGCATTACAGATATTATTTTTATATTCTTAGAAATCTGTTAAACAATGCCACGGTGTTTTACAATTTTTTATATTTAACTAAATTTTGGTGTTTTACACAAATTATACTGTTGAATATTAACATTTATTATAAATTAGTACAGGTGTATATTCTTTTATAAATTGAATGATGCTGTAAAAATCCCTACATGGGTTCCATAATTATTCACTGGAGGCTTTACTACCTTTTGATCTCCATCGTCTTACATTGAGGTAACTATTGTTTATTTTTGAGTCTTTAACAAGCTCTGACTTGATTTGTTTCTGATTTCACTAGTTTATATCTTGAGGTTAGTGTGATTACAACATAAAAGAGAATAGTGCTCTATATTGAAACTTCATTATTACTAAAGTGCTACACTGTCTATGATTAATTTACAAAAGCCTGGGGAATAGTAATAACATGCAATAATGTCAGTTATGGTGGCCTCTCATTATTTTTCAAGGATAGTGACATCAGTACTTTCTTAGAAAGGCAGGCATTTGGATTATTTTCCTAGACTTGAAAATGGATTGTTAGTGACAGCTTAGTTTGGTACAATGACCTGCCATGGCAATCTGGATGGCCAGGGTGAGAGCTTCAACAGATAATTAGGAAATAAAGCTAGAAAAGAACAAAGCTAACTGGCCATCTTGAGGCCACTTTAGAATGGGAAAGAAGCCATTTCAGTGACATTTGTCACTATTTTCCTAATGAAAATTTATTATATTAAAATTTATCTACAAGTTGCATTAAACTGTGTCTTTCAGATAAGGAGAAAGTATATGAAATTTATTTTACGTTGTTTGTAAAGTTGACCCAAATACTTTAGTAATTTAACCTCCATTCTCTATTGCCATTTTATTTATAATTATTATTATTATTTTAGAGACAGCGTCTCCCTATGTTGCCCAGTTTGGCTTTGAACTTCTGGGCTCAAGCAATCCTCCCACCTCAGTCTCCTGGGTAGCTGGGGCTACAGGTGCAGGCCATCTCACCCAGCACTATTGCTATTTTATTGTGTCCGTCAATGCCTGGATATCCAGGCAAGTAGATAATTAACATCAGTGAATGCTGTGGGGAGGAAATAGGCTTGTAGCTATCTGATAAAATATGGTTCTTAGGATGAGGTATGGATGGAAGAACCATTTGGATCCTCATAGTTGAACTAAACAGCAAGAGAACTAAGTTCCTATGTTTATCTCAATGTGCTACTAAAACTATTTAATATTGGTCTATAATGTTTTGTGGCTGGTGCTTAAAAATATTTTTTTCTAAGATCAGTGTAAACCATAGCTAGAAATAAAAATAGTACAGAAACTTTAATTGGAGGGGCCAAATGCTCAAAATGACTGGAAGAGAAGACAGACACCAGGCAGGTCATGACAGCTATTATGTGCTATTCCCAGAAGTATGGCTTTGCTGAGTATCCCCCAAAAGGGTGAGAGACTCAATGAGTTAGGAAAGTCCAAATTCAGGAAATGAAAATGAAATGGTTGGGTGAATGCAGATTTGCCAAAAAATAACATAAGTTTGTTTATTATTTTAGAGTAGTAAAGGAGATTTCTATCTTTATCTTAGCCCATGCATTTACGGTATGTGCTTTTCTTATCCCATTTGACATCTTTTCTATCCTGGTTGTTTTTAGTTTACTTCTTTGAAAACATAAAGCACTATTTTAAAAAACGTTTTATTTGTGTCCTATGATAAGTCCTGTTTCCCAAATGTAAGTAGTTTCTCTAAAATACAAATCTTACTTAAGTTTCCATTATTTAAATTGCACAGTGTTATCCAGGGCCTATGAATTGTTGCCCACTTCTAAAACAGAGATAGTACTTGCCTATGTTAGAAATGAATCAATCTTCTATTGCTGTTCACCCATTTAATGCTAAAGCTTTTTTACAGATCTTTCTTATATAGTCTCCTTATAGCATTAGAAATGACTGATTTTATAAACTTTATCACAGTTCTGTAGTTGTTTTAATATTTATTCATACATGCATTTACCAAATATCTATTTTGTGCATGCCATGTGCTAGGTAGTATGCTATAAGATAAAGATAAAAAGGTAAGCAATTCTGGCAGCCCTCATGGAGTTTTCAGTCTAACAGTTATGTAATTCAGGTGGCTTATCAAGGCCTTGTGTTTTCATTATTTTGAATGTATTGCTATGCAGAGGAACTTGGTCCTTTGTTTTTCTGAGTAACCTTTTAGTAACCAGATTTTAGGTGTTGGCTTTGTTAACCTCCCATGGAACATACTCACACTGCCCTTTCAGACTCAATATCATCATCAATGAACATTTAATCTCTGAAATGCATATAATTAGAGAAATTTCAGTGAGAACTATGTAGAACACCAAATAGTCATGTCTAATATTGATTGTGTATTTACTGGGACTAAGAACAAAGATAATTTACATGTATTATCTCATTTAATACCTAAAACATCATGAGATAATAACAACTAATAATAACTAATATTAACAATAATTTATGTTAATCAATTTTTATTTGGTATGTGTAAGTTACTGTTTTAGGAACTTTTAAAATATTAACTCATTTAATCCTCGCCAGAATCTTCTTACATAGGTACCACTACCATTTTGTGTTAATCTGTTTGGGATGCTTTAACAAAATACCATAAACTGGATGGCTTATAAGCAATAAAAATTTGTTTCTCACAGTTCTACAGGCTGAGACGTCCAAGATGAAGGCACTGGTAGATTTGGTGTCTAGTGAAGATCTATTTTCTGGTTCTAGCTGTGTCCTGACATGGGCCAAAGCTTGCTGAGCCCTTCTTTATAAGGGCACTAGTCCCAGTCATGAGGACTCCATCCTCATGATCTAATTACCACCCTAAGGCCACACCTTTTACTTCCATCACGTTGGTGATTAGGTTACAACATATGAATTTGCAGGGAGGACAGAAGTATTCAGGTCATAGCACGTTCTCATTAGGAACAGAAAGTGGAAGTAAAACTCCAGAATCACATGCCTCGTAAGTGGGAGCAGCAGGGTTTGAGACTAGGCAGTCTGGAACCAAAGCCTGCAGTCTTAACCATGATGTTATGTTGCTTCTCAAGTGGGCACGTTCATCATTTTTATTTTCCAGATAAGGAAAAAGAGCAGAGAAAGTTTGAGTAACTTGCCAATGGTAGATGGCGACACAGCTTGTAAATTGTAGAGCTCTAAATTTTGGTCTAACTAAAGTCTGGACTCTGGAACAGAAAATATTCTGGTTTATCTAACACACACACACACACAAATACAAACCATTTTGGAAGTATTATTGTTTAAGAGGAAAACAACTTTTTCCTCTCTCATTGGCAGAGAATCTATACTCTTGTGCCAAGTGTATATGATCGATTTAGGAAGACAAACTCCCTTTACTCCATTTCTCTGTATTGACACCTTCTCTACATTTTGGTTCTTCAAAATTATTTTTAGACTAAGTCACACTATTATAAAATTTTCTGTTTTTTTTACTGTTGAGCCATTGATTTGATTTGATTTTTTTTATTTGCATTTTAATGAGAGCTGAGAAAGGCTAAATCAAGATTGTTAATTTTACAACATACTCTCAACTCCATAATTCTATATTTTAAAGTTAATGAAAATAAATTTTGTTTTTATAATTTTAAAAGAGTTTTTTAGTAGCCTTTGAGACTGCCTTTTCCTGATATCACAAAAAGAGGGTTAGATATCATTGTACTGGGATAAGATGCTACAAGCATCTGCCATCGGCAAACACATGTAAGTTTCCAAATGAATGCAGGTTTCCATGGAAACAGCTTTAAGGTAGATAGTGTAGATATATTAAATGTACATCAAATTATCCCCCAATTTTTATGTTGATATCTTCTGGGGCAGAGGCATACTCGACACAAGAATTTGTTCAAGGTCACTCCTCCTTAGGAGTGGGAAATGGGATTTGAAATTTTGGTCCCTTGTTCTCCAACCGGCTGTTCTGCTTGCCAAGTCACACTGTCTTCCAGATGTTCATTTGTTAGTGTGCCCCCCCAAGAACAGTTAGTAGTTTCCCCAAGGTTCTTTACTGCATATATAGAACAATTAAAGAAAAATCTATCTATGGAGAAAAATGAATTTTGACTCCCTGGGGCATATTGTGTTGATACCAATTCCTCAGGTCATACATTTGCATAGAAGAATGTCTCAAACACAATGTGCACTGGTGCATTTGCTACTAAATGGAATTGGTACATATAGTAACCAACATAGACACATTTAGACCACAACCCCTGGCCTGAATTTCAATCTGCCACTCAAATCTGTGTGCCCTCATACAAATGTCTTATTTCTTGAACTCCAGCCTCTTCTTTCTATAAAATGTAGTGAGAATACTTTGGTGATATGTTATGCATTATGAAAGTACAATGCATGAGACAGGCACAAGAACAGAGACATAGACCTATGGAACAGAACTGAGAACCTAGATATGAAACAATCCTCCTATAGCCATCTAATCTTTGACAAA
>CAUYRT010011720.1:0-13290 GCA_963574885.1 Lepilemur ruficaudatus
AGATATATGTAGAAAAAATGAGCCGGGCATGGTGGCGCATGCCTGTAGTCCCAGCTACTTGTGAGGCTGAGGCAGAAGGATCGCTTGAGCCCAGGAGTTTGAGGTTGCTGTGAGCTAGGCTGACGCCACGGCACTCTAGCCCGGGCAACAGAGTGAGACTCTGTCTCAAAAAAAAAAAAAAAAAAAAAAATATTATGGCTAGTCAAGGAAAATAGCAGTTATGTTACTTCAGCCCCTATGGTGATTAAAAATGAACCATGTTCTTCACTGAAGCAACCTGAATGAATTGATGAATTATCTTTCGTTCTTTCATTCGTTCATTCATTCATTCATTCATTTATTTTTGTTGTTTTGTTTTTTGCAGGGTTGCCAACTTAATTTAGTGTTAACTAAACAACCATAGCCACAACAATTATCATCTATCCTAATCAATTTTATAAAAGAAAGGACATTTAAAAACAAAATTTTAAAATGTAAAAAAAATTATATCAGTTTAAAAGTTACTTGACATATATATTAATTATATGTGATATATAATTAAATACATATTTTACATAAGATATAAAGTATATGTGTGTATATATACACATATGTATATGTAATTTCTACACATGCATATATGTTTGTGTGTATTCTCATTTTGCTGAACACCATTGAAAACTTTTGACCTGCACCTAAACTGGAGCCCACTGATTGGAGGATGGCAGTGCAGAAAGGGAGAAGGTTCTGTGTGGAGGCTATGGAGGGGCCCTGGAACTCAGTCAATATAGAAAATGGCTTATTAGGCCCAGTGCTGACAAGGATCCCTAGGTCTATGATGGTGGCATTAGGGGGTCTTTGTCCTTAGGTACTTGAACGAGGATATATTGGCACGAAAGTCCTTAAGTAGCCAGCCTTTTAAACTCTGTGTTATGTCTGGGTACCTAATATACTAGTAGAAACCTTTCAAAACAGCTGGGGTTGAAGATTAACTTTGTAATATGAAGCTCCCTTATTTAGATATTGCATTTTGCCAGACATGATTGGACACATGATATAATATTTTTAATTTTCACAATAATAAGCTTATTATGAGTCAATACCCATACATTTATACATGCATGCATAAATTGTCTAGATCAGGAAAAAAAGCTAATTAATGTACTTTTCTGAGCAAAACCAACTGAACTCCTGAACCCACACAGAGCATCCATTTTGGATTCTCCAAAGACCCTTCATTCATTTGACTTATCTTTTAGTCTGAAGCTGTCATTATATACCAATTTTATATGCTAATGTGAGCACAAAGTATTTTTATTTATTGTTAGGAGCAGCGTCAAGTGAAAAAGAGCTATTTTATAGCTCATGAATGGTTTTCGTATTGATTTTGGAATATCCGTGGAGTGCACTCCAAATATGACTGCCTAGGTAGAATCATACTTGTTAACTATGTCCCAAACATCTGGTCCTCCTTGGTTCATTGCTTTTTTTTTTTTTAACAATATTTGGGTTTGCAGATACCTTCATAAATGGTTCAGATTCTGTTTGGTTTAAATACCTGTATGTATATTGCAGAAAAGCATAAAGACTATTTTAAAAAGGCTTTTTAACTTATCCATAGCAGACTCTTATCATTTTGCTATCACTAAGAAGACACAATTTCCTTTCTAGTTATTCCTTGTCGTTTTATATCTCCTTTATGGAGAGAAATTCAAACAGCAAGAAGACCTGTGATCCAAGAAGTATACAATGCAAGTAGTCAAGTTATACTATGCAATCTTGCCTAGAAAAAGTACTAACATACTTTCTACATTATATTTTATAATCCAGTATAATTTTAATTGTTCAGAACTCATGCATTTACACAAATCATGCTACAATTTATATTTACATTGCATTTTAATTCTGTATTTTCACTTTCAAACTATTAATTGTGCTAAAAAGGTTTTAAATTTCATCTTCTGCTAAATGTTTTAAAATCAGTACTTAATCTTTGATTTTGCTGAATTTCCTGTGTAAAATTTTTTGATACTTGTGGCTTTGTGAGTTTATTTACATGCATATTCTTTTTTCTGAGCCACTAATCTTAAAGTGACTGAAATACTAACGCAGGTGTTTGTTGTTACAGTAACTAACATCATGATTGGTTTAGGCAGCTTTATACAGCCGGGATTTTGGTTTTCTGTGAAAGCAATGTTGTAGCTATAGCTTAAGTACCTCCTGCTAAAGATGCCATTTTAAAATTGAATTGAATTTTTAATATATTCAGTGCTTTTGGGTTATTTTCTCTTTTTCCTAGACCTCTGGGGCCAGAGAGTCTCTTGCTTCGTGGAGCCAGATTAAAAAACACGAAAGAAATTTTTGGTTTGTACATGTTTAAACATTTTAAATTATTGATTTTTATTGGTGCTTTATATGAAGTATTTTAAAAAGCATTATATTTGTGACCTTTGATTGGATAATTTGTTAGCTAAATGTTTTTATGATAATTTTTGTATAAACATTATATTAACATAGTTTTGTATTTTTTTGTTGTTGATCCCTGTTTTTGAGTAATAGACTAGAACCCTTTTCTTATATTGTCTTTGCGTGAATACTTGTGAAACTGAGTGCTAGTGTGATAATTCTGTACTTCATTACTTCTAGTAATGGTGGATGTGGATGAGAACCAATATAATCTGGCATCATGGTGCAGTAGACCACTTCTATAATTCCGTTATGATTATTCTTAGATTCATAACTGCTGATTTATTCATTCATACATTCACTCATTCAACAAATTCTTATTGACTGCTGGTTGTATACCAAGTATATTGGAACATATACTGACTGAATCAAAAGGATGAATAAATACTGCCCTTGCCTTGGAGGTCTAAATTAATTTAATATACTCTGAATCAACTCTAGGCAAATTGTGAAGTTGACGATAACCTTTAGCTGTCAACTAGCTCCTCTCATTTCAGGAATGGTCCTTAGTATCCTGGCCCACCCTGTTACCCAGTGGCTGTCTACAGCTTTCAAGGTCCTCTTTTTCTATCTCTTTTTTTCCTATTACCTCTCTCAGTTTTAGGCTCTCTAATAAAGAAATCCATATATATATATATATATATATATATATATATATAAAGAAAAAGAAAATAACAAGTGTTGGTGAGTATGTGGAAAAATTGAAACCCTTGTACATTGCTTATGAGAGTATAAAATGTTGCAGATGCTGGGAAAAATAGTTTGGCAGTTCTTTAATAAGTTAAACATATAATTACCATATGACTCAGAAATCCTACTCTAGATATATACCCAAAAGAACAGAAAATGGGTGTTCAAACAAAAACTTGTATGAGAATGTTCATAGAAGCACTGTTTACAATAGCCAAAGGTTGGAAACAGCCCAAATGTTCATCACCTAATGAACAGATAAACAAAATGTGGTATATTCATGTAATGGAATATTAGTCAACCAAAGAAGGAATGAAGTACTAATGCATGCGGCAACATGGATGAACCTTGAAAATATTACATTGAGTAAAACAAGCCAGGCACAAAAGGTCATATATTATATGATTCCATTTATTTGAAATATCCAGGCAAATTCGTAGAGACAGAAAGCAGATTAGTGCTTCCCAGAAGCTGAGGAGTAGAGGAGAATGGGGGAATGATTGCCTAATGGATACATGGTTTTCTTTGGGTATAATGAAAATGTTTTCTACTTAGTAGGATGGCTACACAAAATTATGAATGTACTACGTGTCACTGGTTAAAATGGTAAACTACATGTTATATGTATCTTACCACAATTAAAAAAATAAATCCATAATAATGTTTTTTAATGGTAGAAGCCAAAGTAAACCTTCAGGGCTTGTGTGATCTCTGCACACACCAGCTTTCCTTCATCTTCCACCACGAGTGGAAGTAGCCTGAAGCCCACACCAGAAGCAGATGCTGGTGCCATGCTTGTACAGTCTGCAGAACCGTCAACCAAATAAATAAACCTCTTTTCTTTAAAAATTAAAAAAAAAAAACCTTCAGGGCGTTTAGACCTTCTCATGTAATGCTGTATTTTAACGCATCTTCCTAGCATTCATACCCTCACTCTTGTTTACCTTAAAGCAAGTGTCCAAATTTTGTATACTCTGAAAAGAAAACGTGTAATTGAATGCCATTAGATGGGTCTGTCTTCTGTTGTTTTCCTCAGCACCACCTCTCCCTGTTTTATTATTCCAGATGTTTTCTCACATTCCTGTAATTTCATTGCCCTTTATCATTTTAGTTATAACCCCTGCCTTTCAGGAATAATTCTTATGATAAGAATTACAGGGCATCCATCAAGTAAGAGTGGTAAAAAAAAAATTAAAAAATAAAAAAAAAGAATTATAGGGTAAATCTTTAGGAAGAGGGCATGATGGGCTCTACACTGGTTTTTAAATCTTAGTATTCAGGGATGGGAATGAACATTTATTGTTGATCTGTTTCAAGGCATTTTGCTAATTTTTCATATAGATCTCACAACTCTGAAGTATTTTTTCTCATTTAAAGATGGGAAAATTGAGACTCAGACAAATGACTTACACAGGGATATGGAACTAGTAAGTGGCAGAGCTAGTATTCAAACCAAAGTCTGCAAACTTTTTTATTAATATAAGGCTAGTCTTTCCTAATTTCATTCATTCCCCAGTATTAGTCCCGTTACTCCTGTCTTTTTGCTCATCTCAGGGTTGTTCACATGGGAACACATTTTTAAAATAGCACTTCCCTTGTGGTTACTCGACTTACTCAGACAGACTTCCATATTATCTCTCCAGTGCTTATGGAATGGTGTCTAGACTCCAGATTCTGGCCCCAGTCCTTTGTTCTACCCTAACAAAAAGTACTTTTCCATTTCTGTCTTTATTAACACTGTTTGCTGTGTCTATAATGGCCTTCCCTGCCATCTTTATCCTATTCAGCAGGTTGAGTGTCCAGGGTTCCCCAAAATTGGACTTAGAAAGCCTTTAAAACTCTGAAAAGACTTGAAGGCAAAATTATAACTATGATACAATATACTTTCTTAGAAGCTTTCCTGCTAGTTAGTGTATTTATTTCTTATGAAACATGTTAGAGGATTATTTTTTAAATGATAGTTTTGTTTTGCAGGTGTTGCTGTTTACACCGGAATGGAAACTAAGATGGCATTAAATTACAAAAGCAAATCACAGAAACGATCTGCAGTAGAAAAGTAAGAGAACTGTATATTTTCATTTATTTACATATAATTACAACTATGTATATATTATTCATATGTATATAAAATATGTATATAAATATAGGTATTATCAGGTCAAGTGAGGAAGATGATATCCTTGGAATGGGAATAGTTTTTTATATTTTTATGTATAGGCAGCATTTTACATAGTATTTGGCATACAGTAGGTTCTAAAGTATAACTTTAAAAATTAATACTGTTGTGTAAATGGTGGAATCACTTGATCAGACTAACCCTCCGCAGATAACAATTTAAAAAATTGAAAGAAAAATTTTTAAAAAGCACTGAAGAGTAACCAAAAGCGTATAGAAACTGGCAAGGAGTCTAATCCCGAGAGATGGCAGCAATAAGGAGAAAGGTTTAAGAGTGCAGCTTTTTGACTGAAGTGACTGCCTAATTTTTGTGCTGCTTGGAGCATCAAAAAATCTGGATAAAGTTTAAGGCTCAAAGAGCAGCTAGAAAGTTGGGGGTAAATATGTAAGGGAGGTAGCCATAGAAGGGAATTAACTCCAAAACCTGCACATATTTTCTGCCCAAATCCTTGGCTGACTACTAGAACTATGCATGTACAAGGGAGACCTCAGTTGGCTTGGCAAAAACACAGCAACAGAAAGCTGAAAGACCTCAGCAGAGAATTTTGATGCTGCCTGTTGCATTGGAGATGGAGTTTGGTATTTGGGCCCAGCCAAGTTAACTGCCTACTGGAATAAAATTCAGCACTCTTCTAGGGGAACATAATAGAATGCAGACTGCCTACAGTGTATTATTTATAAAGTCCAATATACAATAAAAACTAAGCAGACGTGAAAAAAATGTAACTTACACTGAAGAAAAAACACACTCAATAGAAACTGTCTCCAAAATGACCTAGATCTTGCAATTAGCAGACAAGAACTTTAAAGTATTATAAATATGTTCAAGGGCCTAAAGGAAAATTTGTATGAACATATGAGAAAACTCAGCACAGAGGTGGAAACTATAAAAAAGAATCCAGTGGAAATTCTTGAGTTGAAAAATATAATTACTAAAATGTAAATATCATTAGATGGACTCAGCACCAGATTGAGAAAAACAGAAGACATTATCAGTGAATTTGAAGAAAAAGCAATAGAAATTATTCAATCTGAAGAACAGAGAGAAAAGACTGAGAAAAAATAAACAAAGCATCAGAGCCTTATAGGACAATATGAAGCTGTCTAGCATGAGTGTAATTGATCCCCAAAAAAGAAGAGAGAAAAAGGGCAGAATAAAGATATTTGAAAAAATAACAACTAAAAATTTCTGAAATTTGAGAAAAAATTTTAGCCTACCCTACCAAGAAGATCAGCAAACTCTAAGCAGAAAAAATGCAAATAAAACCATACCAAAACACATAATTGTCAAACTATAAAATCCAAAGAAAAAGAAAATATTGTAAGTAGCCAAAGAAAAACACATCACATCCAAGTGAATAACAGCATGAATGATACCTGACTCTCAGAAACAGCAGAGGACAGAAGGCCTCTGGGAAGTGCCGAAAGAAAAAGAAATGTCATCCCCAAATAATATATCCAGCAAAACTAACCTTTAAAAAAAAGGTGAAATGAAGGCATCATCAGAGAACATTCACTTTCAGAAGATCTACGTGACAAGAAATTCTAAATAAAATTATTCAGAAGGAATAAAGAGAATCAGAAATCACAAATATATTCCTAGATATAAAAGACTATATATAAAATATTCTTTTTCCCCTTTAATTGCTTTAAAAGTTATGGGCATTTCAAAGTAAATTGTATAATGTATTGTGGCATTTATTTTGTGTGTGTGTGTGTAGTAGCACAAAAGATGAGGGTGAGTATAAATGAACTATACTATTGCAAAAGTCCTACATTTTACATGAAGTAGTACAGCATCATCTCTAAGTAAATTGCAATAAGGTAAAGATGTATATTTTAATCCCTAGAGCTATCGTGAAAAACAGTAAGGCAAAGATTTGTATCTAATAAGTCATAGAACAATTGAATACTAAAAATATTTGATAAACACAAAAGAAGGCAAGAAAAGAACAGAGAAACAAAAAACAAATGAGACGAATAGAAAATAAATAGCAAAATGGTAGTCCTAATTCTGACCAAAAATTACATTAAATGTAAATGTACCAGTCTAATAAATCAGAGATTGTCAGATTGGGTAAAAGAGCAAGACCCAACTATATGCTATCTAGAAGAGATGCTGTTTGTTTATTTAGTAGAGATGGGCTTTCATTATATTGCTCAGGCAGGTCTCGAACTCCTGGCTTTAAGCAATCCTCCTGCTTTGGCTTCCCAAAGTTCTAGGATTACAGGCATGAGCCACCATGCCTGGCCAGAGACGCAGTCTGAATACAAAGATACAAATAGGTTGACATCAAAAGATACATCATGCAAATTATTAATGGTAAGTACGTGAAAGCTAGAATGGTTATGTAATTACATATGGCAAGTCCATCTAGACAGAATCATATGTGGTATCATAAAACAAATACCAAAAGATTGAAATAATACAGAGCATGTTCTTTGACAATGAGGGAATTAGATTAGAAATCAATAATACATCAAAATTTGCATACTTGAGGCACAGCCTATGTTAGAGGGAAATTTATAGCTATAAATATTTATATAAGAAAAGAAAAGCTTAAAATTAATCATCTTAGTTTCTACCTTAAGAAATGAGGTAAAGAAGAACAATTAGACACAAACTGAGAAGAAAGGGAAGAAATTAGTTGAAGATGTGAGCTGAAACCAGTGGACTAGAAGACATAAACAATACACAAAATGAGCAAAGACAAAAGTTCGTTTTTTGAAAATATTAATAAATTCCTACTCAGGTTGACTGATTGAGAAACAAGAGGAGTGGCAGAAGAGAAAAAAAATTACCACTATCAGGGATGAAAGAGAAGATATCTTTATAGATCCTACAAATATCAAAGAATAAGGGAATATTTTGAACTTTATGTCACTTAATTTTACAACTTTGATGAAATAGACGAATTCTTTGAGAACACAACTAACTTATCAAAATTGACACGGGATGAAACAGAATGTCTAAATATCCCTATATCTATCAAAGAGATTTAATTTATTATTAAAAATATCTTCACACAGAAGGATAGTCTTTTTAACACATGGCACTTAAACATTTTTACATTTGTATGTCAAAAGCTGAACCTTCACCCTTACTCAGCCCCCCCCGTCAATATACAAAAACTAACTCAGAATATAAGACCTAAACATAAGAAATAAAACATGGGAGAATATTTTGTGACCTTGGGTTAAGTAAAGATTTCTTATAGGAAATGTACAAAAGAAGGAACAAAAAAGCTGGCAAATTGAACTTCATCAAAATTTAAAATGTCTGCACTTCAAAAGATACTCTTATAAAAATAAAAAAGATAAGCCAGAGACTAGAAGAAAATGTTTGCAAAGCACTTATCTTATAAAGGACTTGTACCCAGAGTATTCAGTCTTACCACTTCTTTTGAACATCATCCTAGAAGCCTTATTCAGTGCAACAAATTAAATAAAAGGCATAAATATTAGAAAGCAAGAAGTAAAATTGATCAACTAGAGGACACATAATTTTTCACATAAAGTTATAAACATTCAACAAAAAATCTAAAGTAATAAGTGAGTTTAGTAAGATTTCAGAATACAAAGTAAATAACGAAAATTATTTTTATATGTATGTAATAGGAAACAGTAGGAAAATGAAAATTTTTAAAAAACAGTTATATTCACAGTAGTGTCAAAGTGTAAAATATTTAGGAATAAGTTTTTTAAAGCTTGTGTAAGATTTCTATAATGAAAACTACAAAACATGGTTAGTGAAATTAAAGAAGACGTAAATAAATGGAGAAATCATATTAATAGATTGGCAGGCTCAGTATTGTTACACTGTCAATTGATGTATAGTTTTTTCAGTCTCAAAATCCAATCAAGCTTTTCTGTAGTAATTGACAAGGTGATTCTAAAATGTATGTTGAAATGCAGTAACCAAAATGCATATCCAAAATGTACAGCAAAAGCAACCTTTTAAGAAAAGAAAGCTAGAAGATTTATATTACCTGACTTTAAGATAATACAAAGCTGCACAAATTACAGGGTGGTATTTACAAAAATGATAGTTCCATGGAATAAAACAGAGAGTTGAGAAATAGACCCATTCATATATAGCTAGTTGATTTTCAACCAAAACATCAGTCACTTTCAATGAAAAAATGATAGTCTTTTCAACAAATGATGCAACAACAATTGGATATCCATACAGGGAAAAATATCCTACCTCACACCATACTCCAAAATGTTTTTCAAGATGAGGCGTAGAACTAAACATAAAAGCTAAAATTATAAAACTTTTAGAAGAAAACTTAGGAAGGTATCTTCATGACCTTGGAATAGATAAAGATTTTTTAGGATACAACAAACAACCATAAAAGAAAACATGGATAAATTAGACTGCCACAAAATTGAAAACTTGTGCTTATCAGGCTACACATTAAAGGAAATGAGCACACAAGCCAAAAACTGAGAGACAATATTTATAAAACATATATCTGACAAAGGACTTGTATACAGAATATATAACAATACGTATATTTTTTAAAAATTCCTATAAATTAATAATAAAAAGAGAAACAAGCTAATGAAAAAATGGGCAAAAGACAGGAGGAGACACTTCACAAATGGCCCATAAGCACATAAAAAGAGTGTACAACATCATTAGTCATGAGAGAGATGCAAATTCAAACTAAAGGAGATCCAGTGTAACAACAGTGAGTAACAAAAAAATAAAAAAATAAAACTACAAGGAGATACAAATACTCACTAGAATGGCAAAAATTTGAAAGGCTAAAAGTTCCAAGTATTGATAAGGATATGGACAACTGGAACTCTTCTAAATAATGCATGGGTCAAATAGGAAATCCTAAAAAAATTTTTTTTTAAATATCTAAAAGCTAATGAAAATACAGTGTATCAAAATTTGTGGGATGCAGCTAGAACAGCGTGGAGATGAAAATTTATAGCACTAAATATTTTCTTTAGAACAGAAACAGCAATGACAGAAACCAAAATTTAAAACACAATACCGTTTATAGTTGCTTCCCAAAAAAGAACAACCTAGGTACACATCTAATAAAATATTTGTAGATTTCTATGCTGAAAATTACAAAATGCTGAGGAAAGAAAATAAAGATCTGGGTAAATAGAACACTTTATTATGTTCATGGATTGAAAAACTCCATATAGTAAATATGTCAATTTCCCCCAGATCAATTAATAAGTTTAATGCAGTTCCTGTCAAAATTCTGGCAAGATTTTTTTTTGTGGAAATAGACAATCTTATTCTGAAATTTATGTAGAAAGGCAAGAGAACTAGCATAGCTAACTATTTTGAAAATGGAAAGTAGGAAGAATCACTAATGTTAAGGCTTACTATATAGCTACAGTAATCAAGGCAATTTGATGTTGGTAGAGTAATAGACATATAGATCAATGTAACAGAGAATCCCATGATAGGCCAACAGAAATACATCAAATTGATTTTTGGCAAGAGTGCAAAAGCAGTATGATGGAGGAAGGATAATCTTTTCAACAAATAGTGCTAGAACGATTGGATGGCATTCATAACAAAGAAAAAAAGAACCTAAACCTGGCGCCATGTATAAAAATTAATTCAATTGGAGCATAGATTTCAATGTAAAACATAAAACTATAAAACTTATTAGAAGAAAATATAGAAAAACTTCAAGACCTAGAGTTAGGCAAAGAATTACTAGATATGACACTAGAAGTACAATTCCTAAATGAAAAAATAAATTAGACTTCATCAAAATTAAAAACTTTTTGTGCTGTGAAAGACCTTGTTAAAAAAATGAAAAGACAAGCTACAGATTGGGAGAAGATATTTGCAAACCATAAATCTCCCAGAGGCCTTATATTTAGAAATATAAAGAACTCTCAAACTCAGCAATAACACAACAATCCAATTAGAAAATAAGCAAAAAACGCCAGGCGCAGTCGCTCATGCCTGCTGCAATCATAGCACTTTGGAAGGCCAAGGCGAGAGGATCGCTTAAAGCTAGGGGTTTGAGACCGTCCTGGGCAACATAGCAAGACCCCATCTCTATGAAAACATTTTTAAAAATTAGCCCTATGTGGTGGCACATACCTGTAGTCCCAGCTACTTGGGAGACTGAGCCAAGAGGATCGCTTGATCTCAGGAATTCGAGGTTACAGTGAGTTATGATCATGCCACTGTCCTCCAGCCTGGGTGACAGAGTAAGACCCTATCTCGAAAAAGAGGGCGAGAGAGGAGGGAAGGAAGGGAGGGAGGAAGAAAAGTAAAAGAAGGAAGGAAAGAAATAGTCAAAAGATATGAATGCATATTTCACCAAAGAGGTTACAGATGGCAAATAATCACATTAAAAAGATGTTCAACATCATTACCTATTGGAGAAAAGCAAATTAGAACTGCATTGATGTATCACCATACCTATTAGAACAGCTAAAATTAAAAATTGTGGTAATACCAGATGTTGGCTATGAGGTAGAGAAACTGGATCTCTCATACCTTGTTGGTGGGAATGAAAAATAATTACACCTGGATGACAATTTGGCAGTGTCTTACAAAATTAAACGTGCCTTTACCATATGACCCAGCAATTACACTCTTGGGCATTTATCTCAGAGAAATGAATTTTATGTTGATGCAAAATCTCATACAGGAATGTTCATAGCAGCTTTATTTGTATTTAGTAACAGCAAAAAACCTGGAAAACCTCAGTGTCCTTCAAGGGGTGAGCAGTTGAACAAACGTTGGTACATCTATACAATGGAACACTACAACACAATAAAAAGGAATGAATTATTACCACATGCGATGGCCTGCAACGGCCTGAATGGACCTCAGAGGCATTCTCTTTACTGAAAAAAGTCAAGCTCAAAAGGTTACGCACTGCATGATTCCTGTTGCATAACATTCTCAAAATGACATAACTATAGAGATGAGAAGCAGATTAGTGGTTGCCAAGGAACAGGGATGTAACAGGGATGTGGTAAGGGATGGGTGGAAATACAAAGTGATAGCATAAGGGAATTCTTTTTTTTTTTATTTCAGCATATTATGGGGTTACAAATGTTAAGGTTACGTATATTGCCCTTACCTCCCTTCCCCCACAAGTCAGAGCTTCAAGCCTGACCATCGCCTAGACGGTGCACATCACACTCTTTGTGTATGTATATACCCATCCCCTCCTCCCTCCTCCCATCTGCCCGACACCCAATAAAGGTTGTTCCTATGTATCCACTTAGGTGTTGATCAGTGAAACCAGTTTGCTGGTGAGTACATGTGGTGCCTGTCTATCCATTCTTGGGATACTTCACTTAGTAGAATGGGTTTCAGCTCCATCCAGAAAAATATAAGAGGTGCTATATCACAATTGTTTCTTGTAGCTGAGTAGTACTCCATGGTATACATATACCACATTTTATTAATCTACTCGTGTGTTGATGGGCACTTGGGTTGTTTCCACAACTTTGCAATTGTGAATTGTGCTGCTATAAACATTTGAGTGCAAGTGTCTTTTTTTATAGAGTGTCTTTTGTTCTTTAGGGTAGATGCCCAGTAGTGGGATTGCTGGATCAAATGGTAGATCTACTCGTATCACTTTCAGGTATCTCCATATTGCTTTCCACAGGGGTTGCACTAGTTTGCAGTCCCACCAGCAGTGTAGGAGTGTTCCTATCTCTCTGCATCCACGCCAATATTTATTGTTTTGTGACTTTTTGATAAAGGCCATTCTCACTGGAGATAAGTGATATCTCATTGCGGTTTTGATTTGCATTTCCCTGATGATTAGAGGTGTTGAGCATTTTTTCATGTGTTTGTTGGCCATTATTCTGTCGTCTTTTGAGAAGTTTCTGTTCATGTCCTTTGCCCACTTTTTGATAGGGTTGTTTGATTTTTTTCTTGCCGATTTTCCTGAGTTCAGAATAGATTCTAGTTATCAGCAAGGAAATTCTTTTGAGGTAATAGAACGGATCAGTTTCTTGATA
>CAUYRT010011721.1:0-63355 GCA_963574885.1 Lepilemur ruficaudatus
ATGGCGCAGTGATCTCTGGGAAGAAGAGCTAAAGGTGTGGTCAGAGAGGTGAATGGAGTCAGACTGTGTAGTGGTTTGTAAGCCACTTCAGCTTTACTCTTAGTGAGATAGGGAGCAATTGGAGGATTTGGGGCAGGGTCACTGTTATGGGTTGAACTGTGTTCCCCAAAGCATTATGTTGATTACTCCTGATAACTGTGAATGTGACTTATTTGGAAATAGGGTCTTTGCAGATGTAATCAGGTTAAAACGAGATCATTAGGATAGGCCTAATTTCAAATGACTAGTGTTCTTACAAGAAAAGGAAAATTCCATGTGAAGACAGACACATATGAAGACTACCATGTGATGACAGAGGCAGAGATTAGCGTGATGCAGCTGCAAGCCAAGGAACACCAAGGATTGGTGGCTACCACCAAGGAAGGATTCTCTCCAGAGTCTTAGAGGGAGCATGGCCCTGCCAACACCTTAGTTTTGGACCTCTAGCCTCCAGAATTGTGAGGTACCAAATTTATGTAAGCCACCCAGTTAGTTATGGAAGCCCTAGGAAACTAATACAGTGATTTTGTTCTAACAGAATCTTTCTGGCTGAGAACTGTAGGAGGGGACTTCAAAAAGTTCATGGAAAAATGGAATCAAAAGACAAAAAATGTAAACTTTGTTTACAAAGTAAACTTTGTTTCTCAATGTAAACTTTGTTTCTCAATGTAAGCTCCGTCAAATTCTAGATACTTTTGTTAGTGGTGCTACCAGCCATTTAGTCCATCTCTAAAGAACTGAGGGTCCTGGGAATTTAACTATGTCGATGCAGTCTTTTTTACATTGTTAACTGAAGACAAATGGGTGCCCTTTAAGGATTCTTTAAGATTAGGAAACAAAAAGAAGAGAGAGGGAGTGTGTATATGGACAATACACACAATATACACATCCACCCAATCGTGTGGGAGCCAGTCTCAGAGAAGGAGGAGTAATTATGAGTCAGGCATTGCATCTACTATTGGTGTCTGTTTTAATCTTAAAGGAGTGGAGCTGAAAAGTAGAAGCCAGAAGAGTGGCAGTGTTTTATAAAAGAGCAAAAGTTCTATTTTCTTCTTTTCCAGGCCATGGCAGTTATCGTTGACTATCTCTTATTGACCGTGATGTCCTCATTAGTAGAATACATGCATATATGTACGCTTGATCCTATAAAGATAAGAGGAGGACCTTAAAAAAGTGTTGGGGTATTGAATATTTTCATATTTCTAGTCTAGAATCTAGATATTGTGATGTGGTGCTTTCACTGTAACTCTGCATGAGTGCTGAATACTTCTACTAGAGCAGCGTTCTATCACTAACATTTATAGTACGTGGCTGTTAACGTTCTGTGTTGAACCTAATTTGGAGTTATGAAAGATAATTCAATTGTGGGATCTAAGAGAAGTAGCTGGGAAAGTTACAGGAAAAAAAACAAGTTATAGAGAAGAAAAAAAAAAGAATGTTGTTGCTTTCACAGTCCTCCAGAATTTCCATGCAGATATACAAATGTTTGGGAAATTATGGTAAAGAGTTTTAAGAAGTCAGTAGTGGAAAAAAATTTAATAATTGGAGAAGCTGTTTTTAAAAATACGTAGATTTATAGCTAGATCAAAATCTATAAATAAGCTTCCAAGTCATTAAGAATGTACAAAACGCAGGTCTTCTTTTGAATTGAAAAAGAGTGAGGGTGAATTGCTTGAAGCAAGGATGGACTAGAAGATACTAAATTAGCAGGGCAATACAATCTGGGTCAGATTTTACAATCTTTTAAAACGCTCCTTTGAGGAATATTCCAGGGAACATAGTGGGTCACTGAGTATTTCTTAGGATTAAGTTATCCCAAAGGACAGTCAAATGTGTTCTGATAGCCTATGTAATCTACATTTGAGTCATTATTCTAGGGAACCCCAAGCTCCTTAGAATTCTAAGCATTTCATTGCATACTAGGAGTCTGAGTGCTATTCTTTGTTGTCTGCTTTACAGATGTGATTTAACCCCAACTACCTGTTTCGTCAGTGTGTTTAGGCCCCATAGCATTTAAGACAGTAACCGTCTGCTGATATTCGGGTATCAGAGAGTACTGTCCCTGGTGGCAAAAGCTCGGTAATTTGAAATCTTGTGCAAGCTTTTATCCAGTTGAAGTAGAAAGTCATTCCATGTGAAGGTGACTTTGTCTAGTGTCTCCAGTAGCCACTGATTTGGTTACTTAAAAACTAAACAATATTTGCAAAGCCCAGTCCAGGGTGGTGCACGATGATAGAGAGACTGAAGAAGAGCTAAATCATGAAAGAATCCTGATTTTCAGCTGGACACATGGCTACCTGGAATAATCTACATTTCCCGTCTGAGGATGGAATGAAAGAGGAAATGGTGTACATAACTTTAGGAAAATGTCCTCTGGTGCAAGCATGCTCTTTTTTCCCTCCTTCTTCCTTTTCTTTTTGATCCTGTAATGTAGGCATGATTGCTGGAACTGAAATTAGGAATAGTGACCATAGATGGCTGAGCAAGAAAACAGAAAGAGTTTGGGTTTGGGATGTTTTGGAGGGCCATATCTTCCCTGGACCACCTACCTCTAGACTTTCACTTGAAAAAGAACCAAACTGCCATCTTCTTTAGGTCACTGTTATTTTTTGCTTCTGTTGCTTGTAGTCAAAATAAATCCTAAATGACACAGTATGTATGCATCACATTAAAAATTATTTTTTTGTTCTGACCAACTTTTTTTCCCCACTAACTGAATACCTACTGATTCCAGTCAAGTAAGGGGACCTTTATTTAGCATAAAAAGACTATCTTGAATAAATATATCTTATATATTCTTTCCCCTTATACAATTATGATTGAGATGCATATCATTATATAAAAATGCTTGTTCATAACTCTACTTATTTCTATAGAAGAGATATCTGTAAATAGAAACCCTGGATTTAACAGCATATATGTTCTATAAGGCAGCTGTTACATATTGTCAACTTTCTTTCCAGAGCAATTGTGTCAATATACTTCACTAGCACAGGTGCATGTGTAGCTAATCATAGTTTAACAAAAGTTTAGTAGTAGAGCATTATTGCTATTTCAGCTAATTTCATGGTCAAAATATGAAACTTGGCGGCTCTCATGATTGCATATATTTTTATGTATTGAATTTCTATAGGTAGAACAAATTTCCTTACATTTATTGGCCATTTGTATCTATTCTGTGAACAGATTGTTCATGTTCTTTTCCAAACTTCCATGCTCTTGAGGATCTCAGCATATTTCTTATTAATTTGAAAACGGTCCTTTGGTCAGGAAATTTTTATAGCTATTCAGATATTTTAATTCTAGTTATCTCATTTGATTGGATATTAAGCCTTTTTTTCCCCCACTGTTGGGGCTCTTTTCCATTTGGTAAATATTGATTTTTTTCAACTTTAATGGTGCTGAAGCCAACAGTGGCATCTTTTTCAAAAACCTCTCTAGCTCACACAGAGCTACCTTGCATAACATCTCTGTGCTCAAACATCATCTGTATGTTGTCTTGTCCCTGAGAAAAAGGGGTTAAATATAATTTCATGTAGGTGTTAAGTATAGTAGCAGAGAGAGCACAGAATTTATCTTATTTTATTTTTGTGGAAGGCTCACCATAGAAAAATATTTGGCAAGAGTCATGGATTTCCTGGCAATGGAGTGAGATGCTTTACATCTTAAATCAAATATAGAAGATTATGTCCATCAGATTAAAGATGACTTGGAAGCACAAAGTTTGAGACTAAAATATAAGTAGCTACTATAAAAATTGTTACCTTGACATTTGATTAAATTGTGTAAACAACCTGTTCTCTTCCTTTTCAGTGCTTTTCTTTAATTATCAGTTATTTTTATTCACCTTTGCCTCCTTTTTGGTTCTTTCTTCATCATTATTGTCTTTATAATTTTGTGATCAACCTGTCTTTCAATTACTTATTTAAACACTTTCAATTACTTATTTAACGATCAATGGATCAATGCTTACTTTGCAGTTAATATGTTTCACATTTTGATAAATATCTTACTCGCATTTTGAAATGTCATTGTTTTGTACCCTTCCAGACCTTTCATGTTGTGGTTAGGTTGATTCTAAAAATATGGTCTGTAGCTGTTATTTATTTATATTTCTGACACTACCACTAATGCAATTTAATGTCTATGCAGTGCTTTTCATTCTATATATTTTTAAAATATTAATTTATTTCTTTTCTAAATATAGTCATTAAACATTTGGGTGATAAATTGAGTAGTTTCCATTTTTCCTTCTTTACAAATAAGAGCCTCTTGTCATGATTGGCTAGAGTCTATTCTTTACAAAACTACTTAAGTAACAAGCGACTCCTGATGTCAATTTATATTTTCTTGAAGTACCCAAGGGAGTTCATGGATGTCCTGTATTAGGCAAATTCAAGTAGCTTAACTTAAGCCTGTGAACATCTAGTTGGTCAGAATTCAACAATATCGTTCAGTCTCCTTCCCCACTCCCCGTTTTTTAAAAAGAAATTATTATGTGGAAAGGACTGTGGATACAAAGTAATCTTTGTATCTATTATCTATAATAGATACAATCTATAATCTATTATGTGGAAAGGACTGTGGATACAAAGTAATCTTTCCTTAAAGAATTGAAACTTGGAATTTGCATTCAAGAAAGATCCTATAATCTGAAGACTCACACAGGCAAGCCACTAATTATTAAAAAGGAACAATAAAAAAGCAGAATGAAATAGGTGTTATTGCAGAGATACCATCAAAGTGTTACGGAAGTATAATGGAAAGAGGGATTTTGGGGGTGAGAAAGGCTTCTTGGACAACTTGGCCCTGGAGTTGAGCTTTAAAGAATGAATGAGATTTTGACAGTCACTTTGTGTTGGGTATGGTCTGTTAATTCTAGTGAGGTTTTAGTTTCCTTAGATAGGTTGGGGTTGATGTTACCTTCCTAAGAGCTCCTGGAGGTCATTAGATCATTCAGACTTTATACAATCAAACGCAATTAGGGGATTTATGGATGAAAGGTGCTTGTTGGATGACTATAATAAACCTTAGTGACTTGAGTGTACTGATATCCAAAAATAACACCTTTGCCATCTAAAGTCACCCTTTAGAGCAAGAAAAGACCTTAGAAATTATCTATTTAACACTCTCATATAGAAAGAAGGCAGAAAGAGGTTCAGTAATTGACCAAGGTCATTGAGTTAATCTGAGCAGACTTTTCTGCCATCAGAAGGCACGGCTTTGGAATCGGCACATTTCTATATCTATTATGATAATTTTTATTGATGTGGTAAAATCATTGGATACCCACGCCCGATTACCAGAAACGGATACTTTAAACTCTGCAATGAACTTGCCAGGTAAGTTTGAAGGAATGTAACATGGACCAAAGGCAAGAAACGTTTTGGGACTCGGTCCCTGCGTGATGAAAATACAGAATTAAATGCACCTGAAAAAAGAAAAGAGACACCGACTGGCAGGACTTTCACCTGATGTCGTTTACTCACTTAGGGTGGTGTGGGAGAGGAAGATAAGAGGAGAGAGGGGGAGAGGAGAGAGAGAACAGAAGGAAGAGAGAGAAGAGAAGAGAGAGACGGAGAAAGAGACATGCAGGCGTGCCAGGAAGCCGCTGGAGAGGTACCCTTTGTTTGACAAGCCCTGAAAGGGAAGCCTCTTGGAGCAGCCCTCTCGTTCCCACCTCCAAGCGTTTGCAGAGCTGCTAGGTGGAGCCCGCGCCGCGGAGCCCGCGAGCACTCCAGATCCGGGTTTTGGCGGCCACCCCTTTCCCTGGCGCGAGCCCCCTCCCCGGCTCTCCGAGCTCTCCCAGCTCGCCCGCCCGACCGCGGCTCATTCTGGCCTCGGCTCGGGCCCCGGCTCCGTCCCCGCGCGCAGGCTGCACGGCCCCCGCGCGCCCGCGCTCCGCCCGGCTCTCAGCGCGTCGCCCCTTAGCCTGCTGGCCCGGCACCGCTCGTTCCAGTTCCCAGGAGCGGGGATGCAGATGCTGCGGCTGGTCCGGGTGGGCGCAGCCGCCGCCGCCGCCGGCTTTTCTCGGACTGCTTGTTGCCTCCGCTCCGGCAGCTGCTGCCACTGCCCCCGCTGCCGCCTGTGACTCGCCCCCTCCCCTTTCTTTCTTCTCTTTTTGCCTCGGTCCTCTTCCTCCGGGTGTGCGCGCGCGCGGGGTGCCCGGTTCGCCGTGGCAGGAGCTCGCTCGTGTGTGCGCGTGAGTGTGCGTGTCTGGAGAGCGCCCGTGCCTCGCTCGCTCTTGGGGAGTCGAAGAGAAGAAAGGACCGGAGAGACAGCGGCGGCGGCGCGGAGCCCGGGGCCGCGCGATGAAGCTCCCACATGCCCGCAGCTGCCCGGCCCGGCCGGCGAGCTAAGCAGCCACCCCCCCGGGCTCGGGGCTCGCCGGCCCCCGGGACCCAGCCCTCGGCGGCCCGGCGCCCGCTCTGCCCGCGCGCCCCCGCCGTGCACCCGGGAAGGAGTTTGCGTGGCGCTCGCTCCGGCTCTCAGCGCAGGTTGCGGGCGCGATCGGGGACCCCCGGCGGGGAGAGAACCGCGGGAGGAGGAGGAGGAGGAGGACGGTTTGGCGGAGAAGCCCCCCCTGGCCTCCGCGGCTTCCCCTGCCTGTTCCATCGCTCTCGCTCCGAGGCGGAAAGGGGAGGACGAGGAAGAAGAAGAAAAAGAAAGAGAAGGGGGTGGGGTGGGAGAACTGGATATAAAGATCGGCTGGGGGGATGGTGGAAGATTTTTGGTCTCTCCGGCAGCGTTTTTTCTTAAGCGGCGGCAGCAGCAGCGGCAAGAGGAGGAGAAGCAGCCCTAGCTATGACTGCCGCATGTTAATCGCTGCCGCTGGGGTCCCTGGGCTGCTGCTGGAGACACAGCCTGACTCCGAAGTTGTGCAACAGTGGACTGGGAGAGACATTTGAACCCTCCTTTCTCTTTGCTCTGCTTTTGCCCCCTTGGGGCGTGTGAAGCGAGGAAACGTAAAGGAAGACCAGCGTTTGGCTCTTTATTTCCCGTTCCCTTTCTCCATGGCTGTGTAGCTGAAGAAAGGGGAGAGAGACTTTTTGTTGTTGTTTCCTCGACTGGGGTCTCCGCCCTCCTGCTGCCTTCTCTGCGCGCTGATTACGGTCCTCGGCCGCGCGTGGCGGGGGGTGTCTTCGCCGGGGCCGGCCCGTCTCTGCCCCGGGCTCGATGGCTGGATTGTGGAGACTGCACCCGCCTGCAGGTTGTTGAGCAACTGATGGGACGAGCTCCGGACCTGGCGGTTACGAAAGGTATTTATTTATTCTGCGCACTCTTGGTGACAGTGGTCGCCCCGGCCGGGCGGGCGAGCGGGCGGCCGCGGGGGTGCGGGGTTCACGCGCACTCGCCCTCACAAGCACACTCATCCGACCGTGATGCGGGGCGGGAAGGGAGCTTCCTGGCGGGTGGGCGCTCGGGTTTGGCGTGGTTTCGAGGCTTTCCCAGCCATTGGGCGGCTTGGCCGCCAAGGGGGATGAAGGGGAGAGGGGACCCGGCACATTCGCCGCCGCACACGCTGGGGAATAGGGACGGTTTCCACCCCAGGAATTTTCCCTCCCGTCTCCCCCCAGTGCCTTCCCCTGGTGGGGGCAGAAAGCAGAGGAGGGGGGCGCCTTTTCTCCGCCTGGCTGGAGCTAGTGCCGCTGGAGGGAGGACGGAGAGGGACTGGGTGAGGAGCTGGGCTCTGGGGCGATGGAGCATGCAGGGTGGCGAGCCCCGCGCGATCCTCCCTCGACGCCCGCCTGGAGCATCCGATGTGGCCGCGGTTGCCCAGGTCGCGCCCCTGAGTCGCTGAGCCTCGCTGCCTCCCTGCACCCCGCCTGTTGTGTCCCCTTCACGGCAGTCTGGTCGAGACCGGCGTGCCCAGGCTTTGTTAGGCGGTTCTGGCTGCAGAAAGCTGCTACTTTCGTGGGTGGCCCGGGCTGTGCTGTGCTGGTAGTGGGCACTGGGCGGGGGGCGGCGGTGTTGCACGAATCCGGGCGGCCGGGGCGGGGTGGGCAGAGCACTGGTGGTCGCGGTTGGCGGGTTACAGGTAGAAGGGAAGGCACCTTGGCGCTTCTCTCGGGAGGAGAAAGAGAAGGCTGCGGGTTGCAGCGGAGCAGCGTCCGTGCGGCTGCGACCCGGCCGCCAGTCCCACGTCGGAGCTCAGAGGCTTAGCGTGCCAGGCCCCCAGCAGTAGAGGTGGGGGTGTGTGTGTGTAGGGGCGAGGGCGACCTCCTCCGCTGGGGTTACTTGGCGGCGGGGTCGGCGTGTGCTTGCCTGTGTATGTGTGCGCGCCCCAGGGAAGGCAGGGACGTATTTGCGGGGATGGCAGAGCTGATGCTACTTGAGCTGAGGTTGCTTACTGAAATCAGCTGGGATCCGCTTAACTGGAAAATCTGGTTTGAGGAGGCCACGGGCCCCCCGTAGGGTTGCCTGAAAGCCCCCCAGTGTCCCCTCTCCCCCCCCCCCGCCCCTGAGAGGCGCAGCTCAACGAGATGCGTGAGACGCGTGAGAGTCGCTGGTGCAGCGCTCAGCGCACCCCAAACTGGCCCTTACGGGGACCTCATAAGGCAGTCATCTCTCTAGCAGATTGAAATAATCGAGTCAAACCAGCGTTAATACCTGGTCCCTGGTATTCTCTGGCCACTTTCCTGGATCCGATAGAAACCTGCGCTGCTTTTATTTATGGCCAGAGATACCACAGCAGTTGGGCTAACTGGAGGCTTGCGAGCCACCTCTGGGGTGTCTCCTCCCTGTGTCTGCGTGTGATCCTTGCCTGCGGTACTTAGAGCACATTGTAAACAACGGTGTAAGCACCCCTGCCACCCGTCTCCTTTAGAGCCGAACCTATTGGTGTCTGTTGTGTTTACTTTCCTGGCTGGATTACTCATTAGGAAGTATGAGCCGCCTTGCACCTCTGATTTTACATCCTTCCAGCCAGCTGCTGGGGAAATGAGGAGACGCATAGACTCTGGCAGGAAGGAAAAATTGCCTTCTGTGTTTTGCTCTGAAGTAAATAGGCAGTCTGCTAATTTTGGTGTCATATGGGCTATCGTCACTAAAGAATGTCATCGTAGAATCTGCAAAGAAACACTTCTTTAGTAATTTTTCATTTGGAGACTTTCCTGTATTTCCCTATGAGATTAAACAGTTTAGTCAGATTTCCCTGGTATATTTTTCCATCCGTAATGGTACTAAAGAATCTGGACTTCTGGCACCCAATTTATCTGTATGTGAATTACAAATAGAATTGTCAGCTCTTTTATAGTATCACTAAAAGAGGATAGCAGATAATTTGTGTAGGAGTTAAGAGGATATTTGTATTGAAATATTTCTCAGCTCTGTCTCACCCAATCTTTTTTTTTCTTTGGTAACCGAAGCAAGGGTAAAGAATGTACAAAGATAAAGACAGTTTATAAACTGTTAATTTTACAAGCTAAATTGCTTTTTAATTTCAATAATTAAAAGATAATAGGTATCAAATCCTTTAGTTTTGGATTAGCTCTGTTTGGTGTTTATTGCAGATGGCTGTGTCCTATTTTGTTTAAGAAAGTATGGCACTGTAAATGTAAAGAGGTACTTTGTTTTCAAGTACAATAATTTCTTTCTTTTTCTTTCTTTCTTGGACTTGACTGCTTGAAAAAGCTTAGGTTGCAAAACAAATACTTAATCACTGATGCCTGACTTTGAAAAAAGTTACATTTTTACAAGAGATACTGCTAGCAGCTATCACCTTAATAGAAAACTTGAAGAATTATGATTTAATTCCCAAGTATCTAGCTTCATGTATTTATTAGATGGTATGTGTTAAAGTCTTTATACTTGCAAATATTACTGAGGACTACAGAATGCTTGTCCTTCCATTTTAGAAGATCTAATCGCAGTGATTCCCAGTCCTTACATTAGAAGATTTGACCAGATCTGTTCTTTGTTTCCTAGCAGCATGTGTTTCCTAGCAGTCATACATTCCACAGGTCCTGATGTCATTAGAACTGTGTCTGTCAGTGTTGCTGCTGTCTTTAGCTGAAGGTGAACGTGTCAAAGTGTTTGAATGCCATTCCACAGCACTTCTTTACCACTAAATGTTCAATAACCTGCTCCATTGGTGTACACGGTTGACTGGACTATTTCTGCAAACTCAGAGTAGGAGGAATGATTAATATAAAGGTTTACGTAAACTAATTTTTTTTTTTTTTTTAGATAGAGATGTTAGGTTGCATCAGGCATCCCTGGCCTGAAGAGTGATATGCCAGCATGTGATTTGCCTGATGGGTAAATGCTTTTGATGTCTCATTTTAGGTTGTTTGGTGTGATTATCCCTCAGACTGAAAGCCCTCTACAAAAATATGAATGGAAAGTCTTTCAGAAATGATTTCCTTAATCATGATCTTCTTACATTTTGTAGATTTAAATATTCCTTTCCACTGGGAATAATAGCGAGTATGGCACTTTACTGGCTGCGGCTACTGTGCCTGGCATTGTTTCTACCAGTTGGGAAAGGAAATTTTTTTTTTTTATGGACTTGATTTACCTTAGATTCTTCTGTAAGCTATATCCAAGAGAATCATAAATAGCAGATAAAAAAGACTATAAAATCACACGGATTTAAGTTAGTCAAATATTAATAATATAATGCAAAACTGAATTGTTTTTCAGATTTGATTTGGACCACTTTAAGCATTGGTTGAAACTCTTTCAAAAGGGCTGCCAAGTAGAAGTGACAGTTACTGTTAGAAGTGGGGCATTTTGGCCCAGAAATCAGCAAGGGAAGCTGATTGTGATTTTCATATTTAGGATCAGTGATTTTAAGAAATGGTGTGCAGCCTTAATTTAGCATGGTGTGAATGGCTAGAGCATTTGGAGTTAAAGGGAGATGATTCTTCCTTAAGTTTGGCAAATGGCTATTTTGCCTTCTGTTGCTTAGATTTGCATTATATTCAAAATATGCATTTGCTCACTTAGGGAGGAACCCTAAAGACTCAGGCTATATTGTAATTTAGCTTTTGTTTGCCCTCAAGGACATATTTACACATAGATTACTATTGCATTTATGTCTTTTTCTTTTATGCAAAAATGCATTTCTGTATGCATTATCCTATTTTATAATATAAAACTTTCAAGTGTGTGAGTAAGGTCCTCCTGACATTTTTCTTATCTTTGTGGATGTGAAGGGAGTGGGGGTCATTAGGGAGTTGTTGATCAATGGAGAGATAAATCTAGATTTTTTCATTCACGGTAATTTTGATGTTGATGTTTATTGACATTGGATAATGTAGTGTTGAAATAGCGTTTATGAATCCTAAAAGATGCAGGTTTTTCACCAGACTCTTTAACGTCATTACAACCTGGTTTGAGGGTCAATATGGCCCAGTAAAATTAACTCTAGTACTGCCTGAGTAACCAGGTGTAATTTTTGTCCTAGAAAAAGTTGTGAAACGTGCTCATTCATTCACGAGTACAAAATAGAAGGAGAAGAAAATTAGCAGTCCCACTCTGAATTAATTGAACTTCTCTATTTATTTTGAGAGGGGTGGGTGAAAAGGGACAGTCCTTTCTGTATTTGATTATAACAGGTTTTGTAGATCTTAATAAATCATGTACTGCTTATTGACATTTAAAACAAGAACTTGGTTTTAATGAATGTTTTCATAAAGTGATTACTTACTGATATTAAAAAAACTGAAATTCTATATCCATTGAACAGCTCCTGTGGTGGTTGATTTGGGCATCAACTTGTCTGGATGAAGGGACACTCAGACAGTTCGTAAGGCATCAGTTACTCTCAGGGCTTCAGTAGGCACTGAACCCATCCCTCTTCTGAAAGGGAAACCGAGGTGATTTGGGTTTTGATTAGCATGATTGGGCCGCCCCAGCTGTGAATGTGAGGATGTTTCTGGAAGAGATTGGCATTTGTGTCACTGGACTGGGGGAAGACCTGTCATCAACGTGGGCAGGTGTCTCCAATTGGCTGGGGGCCAGGATGGAACAAAACGGTTCAGGAAGGGAAAATTTTTGTTCTCTCTTCCAGAGCCAGAACACACTTCTCCTGCTAAAATTCAGTCCATATTCCAGAATTTAAATGGAATATTGTGAATTGTAATCCTATTTATTTTCAAAACTGTCTTTGAGATGGAAAAATAAGTCACCCAACTGAATATTTCTGTCTGGTAAAACTTCTATGACAGTTATTTTGTAGAGCAGATAATGCTCTTACATCAGTGTTCTCCAAGTGTGTTCTGGGAAACTATGTGATCTGACACCCTTTCAGAGGATCTGTGAACAGAAAACATTTTCATAATAATGCAGAGACATTATTTGCCTTTCACTCATTCTTTAAGAAGTGTACAGTGGAATTATCTAGAAGATGTATAATGTGTGATGACATCATTGCTTTGATTGCTTATGGCATGTGGCCTTTGTGTATTCTCGTTTTAGAATTTTCCCAGTTTATTAATACATGTTGATAGTTATAGACAACGTAATCAAAAGTCACTTTAGGTCATTAATTTTTAAGAGTATAAAAGGGTCCTGGGACCAGGAAGTCTGAGAACTGCTTAGGTAGACCTTTTCAAGATCTGCCTCCTTGTACTCAGAAATGTCATCCATCTGATCACACAAGGAGCTGTCCACCATGAGAAAACTAGATGTTCAAGCTATAAAAAAAAAAAAAGGTTGGATATTTTTTGATCTTTGGTTTATTAGTTATTTGACATTTTCACTATTTTGTTTCCTAAAAATCCAATGTGGAAAGTGTTAGTTTTTTGGTCCCCATTTAGTGAAATGGAAACTTTAAAGCTGCAGATCGTTAGCCTGATCTGCTGACTGCTCTGGGATGGCTGCAGAGGAGGCAAGGAGAAGATTTAAAAACTAGGCCCTAGGTCTAGATGTTCTGATATCTAGAAAAAGAATGGTGTAGAGGTGAAGAGAAAGGGACTCCAGAGTGTTCGCCTAGGTTTAATAAACTATTTGATTTTGGACAAGATTCCTGATCTCTCTAAGCCTCAATTTCCTGATGTATTTCAATAGGTTTAACAATTTTACCTAATTCACAGATTATTGTAAAGATTTAATGGGTAAATATATACAAAGTGCTTAAAACAGTTCCTGGTACATAATAAGAATGTAATTATTGCTGCTGCCATTATTATTATCATCATTATCATTATCAGGTCTCATGAGGGTCCTAGGAAACTTCCACCAATTCCCCATGTGATTCAGATATGCAATTATGTTTCACATCATTACTTTATAGAACACATCTTAAAATGTTAGTGAATTTAAAAGTTTCATATAAAAGATAATCTGGGTTTTCTATTTTACACTTGTACTTTAAAACTCATGAAGGGTTATTGGCATTTTTATACAGGAAGAATTAATAAAACACTTTTGTTAGCTTGAGCTAACTTTGAAGTTGGGTAGTGAGTATGAATGCCCAATTAAAACTAGATTTCAAAGACCCTAATTGAATATTTGTGTATCTTGGGAATTATTAGGGAGTAAATCACTTTTCTGAAGTGATATCAAGACAACTCACTACACTCTTAATCTGTTAATCACTATCTAAGCACCACAACAGGCCGTTTCCAGTGAAAAGGATCCTCGGGGTAATTATGTACTGTAGTTGAGTCTGTTTGTGCGTGGTGATACGCTTAACTAATAAAAGAAGCTCCACATACAGATTGGCTTTACTAGATGGCTGGAGTTGAGCTGGAGAACTGTAATACTTCCGAATGGTGCGTTGATGACTATTTGAAAACTTTACATTCTAGATATATTTACAAATTACATACATGTCAGGGGTATAGTCTATGTCTGGTTATAATTTCTGACCCAGGCCTGTCACTATGAAATTAGTACTATAGCACTTAATCTCCTCCAGCACTTTGGTTGGTCCTGACTCAGTGTTGTGGAAACTAAATTGTATTCTATAGATGGACATAGCTGGGCACTGTTCTTAACCATGAACTTCTCAGACATGGCCTTTGGACTGAGTCACTTGAATACAACCTCAAATGCACAAGTTTCTAGGTCTGTCTATCTCTGTCTGTAAAATAGAGATGATAAAGTCCACGCTGCCTGTTTGGGGTGCAGAACAGGAAGTAACTAACTATAAATGTACCTGGTAGTGTGAGCATTTAATGCATGGTACCTGTTGTTATTAGTCATAGTATTGTTAGAAATAATAATATCCTTGTGTGATATCGTGAAGAACATTTAGCTAAATCAAATGTCATTTTCTTAAGAGTTTTCGATGAGTTATGAATATCAATAGCAGTTTCTTAGGTGATTGAGGAAGATTTTGTGTCTTTTGTCTCTCCTGTGTTCTTTCCCTCTCTTCGTTTTTAACCTTTTAAGTAATTATTTTTGAGGTGTTCCTCTTAATCTTAAATAAATGTTAGGCTCTGCTACTAATTCCCCACCAAAAATCATAATCCTGACAAATATATTTTTGACAACCACCAACGACTGTGTCTAAAGATTGGCTTTAAATCAGTGTAAAAGGAAAGTAACAATTTCACTTAAGACATTTTAAAATTAAACACTCGATCATCTTTTCACATGGTGTCAACAGCTTCTTAAGCTTTAACTACATGAGAATTTTCTCTGATGTTGTAACCAAATCAAGTCATCACCATAAACTTCCAAGATTTAAGGATGCTCATATTTTTAAAAGATTAATAGTCTTAAATTTCAAGTCCTCATAGGATTGCTATAAATGCAGACAAACCCATACCATTTAGATCTCCAAATGGCTCTAAATATTGGAAATATTGAAAGTCTCATAAATAAGTCCAAATGTTAGAATTGACATCTGTATTTCAGTGCCAGTTGCCAATAAGAGAAGTTACTAAGATGTGTGACTTCATCTATAATTATCCAGCATGCCTGTTAGAAAGGATAGGGTACAACATGGTGGTAAAAATGAATGAAAAAAATAAACTGCATGTTGAAAACTGACTTGCTAAATTGTACCAGACTTAAGTGTTTTAAAGTATGACTCAAGACAATGAAAGCCACCGATAAATGACCACCCCCCCCCTTGATCAGCTTGTGTTGATGTTTATGCATCCCGCAGAGGCAGAGTGTGTTGCTATTCAGGGCAGCCCCAGTGGCTCCACAGTAGCCTGAGCCTGTGAGAATAGGGGAGAGACTCAAGCCCAGTTTTTGATGTTCTGCATGGGTGGGTAACCTGAATACTAAAATGCATTCCATTGATGCTGACCCTGTAAGAGGTTTTTCAACAGTCTCCTGTTTTATTTTGTTTTGGGTTCCCCCTTCCCCCTTTTACTTTTCTCAGAGCTCTTCCAAAGACTTTTGGATGGGAGGAAACGGTCTTGACTTATGCTCATCTTTTTGTATGAGATTTTATTTCTGGCAAGACAAGGGTTCAACTGGTTTTCATGAACACCTTTTGTTTTTTCCAATTTTCAGTGTTCTTGATTTGTCAAGGGCTGATGGTTGGTGTTTGAACCTTGATTCAGAATACTGATTGTGACTTCAAGGAGTGGACAAAGAACCTATTGAAAAATAGTTTTGTGTTAACACAAGGCATGTGTATATCTAAGACTTTCTCCTTTATATCGGCTTTAAATGTTCAGTTGAGGCTGTCTAGGGAGTTATAATCATATTAACTGTAGTTGACTTTGGAAGAAGAGCTTAGGTAGCCATTTTCTTTTAAAATAATATACAATCATCTTTTGAGTTTTAGGCAATTTCAATTAAATTTCACTTTCAGTTTCAATAATTTTTATGCATGACAGTTAAATATTTTATAGTCATTCCAAAATGGTACATATTTTATGATAGTATCTCAATTGTTACATGTACTTATATTCAACTTAAAAGATTTAGTAGAATGGGTGTATGTATTCATTATTTCTCTTTTAATTCCCAAGATTCCTCCAGCTAGCTTTCAGCTGACATGATTAACTTATTGGGAAGTTATTGTGTTTCTCACTCAAAGGTTCCTGGGTATCAGAAAAAAATTAGCACCTTGAATACCACTAGGCTTTTGCTTTAGTTGCTTACACCTGCCAAGCCTCCTACCACATCTCTGTGGTTATTGGATTCTTTCCCTTTTGCCACATTCCAGATTAGGTACTCAGCTTTATACCAAACTGCTATCTCCAGCTTAGTGGAGTCAGTAAGGATAATTGCAGTTCCTGTGTGGATGGGACAGATGGTTAGCTTGAAGAAGAAAAGGCTCAATTAAGGGAGAGATATTGTTCACAGAAAAAGAGGTCCTGATAATATCTAATGTCCACTGTAGTGATCCTTTATTAACTGAGATAAATCGGGCATCAGGAGGAATTGGAAAGGAAAATCCATTAAGAATGGGTTTACTCTGTTCCTGTAAGTGGCCAGAGTGATCTTGGAAAATGGTTCTCTACTTACTTGACCAAGAAAACCCAATACAATCATGCAAATCAAGGGGTTCAAATCTTCATGTTCATTTCAAGGGCACCCAAGTCATCTGTGAAACTGCCCAAATCATCAAGGTTCTGCATGAGTGAAAAGCCACCAAATATCTGAAAAATGTCCCTTTACAGAGCCTTCATGTACCATTCCAGTCTACAATGGTGGAGTTGCCATTATACAGTGCCAAATAGGGGAGCTGGACACAGGTTTGATGGTACAAAGAGTGCCGGATTTTTCTTGCATATGATTAAAAATGCAGAGAACAATGCTGATCTTACAGTTTTAAATGTAGATTACCTACACATTCAGTATATCCAGGTGAACAAAATCTCCAAGTGTGCCATCTGACAGTGCTCATGGTTGAATTAACTCATGTATGAGCTTCACTGGCCACAGTAAGATGGTCCTTACTGAAAAGGAACAAATTGTTCCTACACCAGAAGTAGAGAGTACGAAGAAGAAAAAGTCCCAGAAGAAACTGAAGAAACAAAAACTTCGTGAGAACATGTATATCATAAAACAAATGCAAGTAGAAATAAAAGCAGAAAAAATGGGTTTATAGATACATATCCATCTGTTTGAGATATACAACTATTTTACACTTGCTGGTGTACTCATTTTGTCATGCCTCTGATGGGAACATGTTATTCAAGTAAACCTGTTTAGAGGCAGAGTGTTCAAAACTACCTCAACCACGATATTTCAAATCATTGAGCATGGATAACTTTATAGTTGCTTAAAGAATTCCGTGAAAATATACTTCATTGTATCCAATAATAATGTTACTCAAATGACAGCTGTCTAATATAGATCCATTATTACACAAACCAGAGCCTGGTTACTGTTTAATGCTTACACTTGACTAGCTGAGGAAAAGTTGTGCTTTAAAGATATTGTTTGTATAACTTTAAGATGCTCTTAAATCTATTGTTTTTCTTTTTATATTTGTGCAAACCAGAAAGTTATGTTGAGTGTTCATTTTCAAGTATCAGCTCAATATAAGGAGTAACATATGGAGATAATTTGGGAAAATTTTTAAAGGTTAGTAGAAATCTTAATTAGAAGAACTTTCATGTACAGTGACCTTCCTTATTGCAAATCCTTAAAGAAGAAAGAGCACCAAAAATTAGTATGCTGTCAACATTGTATTTTTATGATTTGACGTTATTAAGCAAACTTTGCAAGTATTTCTTTTTCTGGTGCATTTGATTAAATGTGTGATCTTATCTTGGTGAAATAGCCTGCTGGGCTGCAGACAGTAGTGTTCAGAAATGAAATTTGCTTAGAGCCTCTGAGCAGACATGTATTCAGTGAGACCTTTCTTGAATAATAGATGACAGTGAGATAGCAGTGGGGTGTGTGTGTGTCTGTGTGTGCGCGCGCGCACTTGAATTTAGGGGATGAGGATAGAGCAACAAAAACAAATGTAATGGGTTATGAAAGACAGCATTAGGTTTATAAGTGAGAAATGAACCTAGTTCATTACAAATGAATGAACAATCTGTATGAGGGACTCATAGTATGAATGTCAGAGGACAGTGTGCTCGTCCATATGCTTGGTTTTAATAATCGTTCTGTGTTAATTCTTTTCCTGCTATTCTCCCTTAGCTTGGTAGATGTTATTTACGAATGAGTTTTTCTACTGTCTAAATGCATGTGATTTATGTATGCTTTTTTGATTGCATTTGGGTGCTAGTAATGGCTGAATTTTGATTCCCATTCATTCTTCCCAACATACCTAATTGTACATTCTGAAGATCGTATTTAAATCTTTTTCTGATTATAGTACATGCTCACATTGAACATCTTTGAAATATAGAGACGCATAAAATTGAAACAACTCAATATATCATAATGTAGTGGTATACTGCAATGTTCAGAGATTATTTCATACTTTTACCATGTTATCCACATCTGGACTCAGTGTGTGTATGTGTGTTGTGTTATAATGGAGTTGAGATTAAACTGTATATAGTTTGTATAATTCTCTCCAATTTCCTAATCCATTATTTTTTTGAATGCATCATTTTAGTAAAATATTTCATGGTGTCGATACACGATGACTTATTTGAACGTTCACTTATTTGTATGAGTTGTCATTTTTTTTGCTAGGATAAATGATGTCACAGGAATATGTAAGTGCTGAAAGCTTGGCCCATTCTGTTTGTTTTTATAGCACAGATTCATTGAAGTACAATTACTAGGTCAAAGAGTAATGATCATTGTTTGACTTTTTCTACTTGTTACAGTGATCCAGATGCATCTTTGCCCTCTGTATAATTGGTCTTCCGAACTTTCTGGAAAATCATTCTTAAGAAATGGCAATTCTCAGTTACATATAGTTTGTAGTTACTAACTCTTGGTTATATACAGTTAGTAAAGTTAGTAACTTTTACTAACTTTTTGGCAATTCTTTAGTATTGCTAACTCACAGTGATATATACGCACCAATATATAAAAGCTGAGGTTACTAAAATAGTCAATAATAATAAATGGAAATTTACTGGCTATTAATATTTACAATACAGCTTTGACTTATGTCTTTGGATTTAACACAATATTAAGACAAAAACCATACAATGAATCTGATTCATGAAGAATTAAGTCTACCATCTAATTAATGTCCTTTTAAACTTTCTTAGTTTCTTGCTCTGCTCTGAATGGACCTCTACTGTCTTCTGTTCATCTAAAGCATCAACTTAACAAAACTCTTTTACCAAACCTCTTATGGAACAAGAAAATTGGTGATTAGGATTATTTTTCTAAAATTTAAGCATGAAAAGTAGGAGTAAATTGCCAGTAAACCCATTTAAAGTAAGTGGAGTTTGTCTATAGAATGAAACAGGTCAGTAATGTAATTAAACGGAACATTGTGGCGTATAATGAGTAAACATGAACACAAGTTTTGCTAGGTATAAGGTCAGTTAGAGATCTGTCCATAGGAATAAGAGTTAGATGCAAAATTTGAGGTGTTCAGTAGTGCTTAAGTAAAACTAAAGAGGAAAACAGCAGATGGATAATGCAAATTTTTATCATTTTCCCAGTAATGCCAGAACCTACTGCATTAGATTTCTAACAATTCTATTCTAGTTAAACAGCATCTTTGTGACTTCTTCCAATTGTAAAGACATATATTTAAGGTTCATTTCTAGCAGTCGGATTGTAAACCTATTCTACTTTCAAGATCTACATTTTGTTTAAATCTGCACCGGAACATATTTATGGGGCAGAGTTTAATGCTTGATAAATAAATGACTGTCTAACTGCGTGAATGTGCTTTATGGACCTAGGAGAAACAACCGAACACGAAAGCAGCTTTTGAAGTTACTGTCACAAGGTAAATTTAAGTGCCATTGAAAACTGCTCTGTACATGCGCATGGAATAATAAAGGCATAGAAGGGATCTTACGAGGCTCACTCTTCCACACTTTAGTTTCCTTAAAAAATATTAAGTTATCAAGAGTTGAAGTGACTTGCCCAAAGTGACATGGTAGGTTCGTATTGCGTGCTGCCTTCTACTGAGGAATTTCTCAGTCTTGCAGTTGAGATTTCTCATTTCTCAAATTAATCATATAACTTTTACAGGTTTATTTCATCTATGAGTAGGGGATAGAGTGGGGAGGATCCTTTCTCTCTAAAATATCTATGAAATAAAATGGTAAAGTTCATTAAAATAGCATACCTCTGCTTGCAAGTTAAACTTTCAAAAAAAAAAAAAAAAACCTGCAGTAAGTAGTTGATTTTATAAGAATTTTCACATTTCATCCTTCTTTAAGGGCTAAGGCACAGTATTATATGTGGTAATAGCATATTTAAAAAAGATAAAATACACTCTTTTTGTAATGGTTTAAAGAGAAAGTGACATAGTGAAGATATTTTGCATTCTTTATAACTGTTAAGCTGTTAAGGGCTCTGATAAGTTTCTTTTTAATTATTTAGAATGTTAATTATATCATGATTATTAAGGATATTAAGTTTTTTCACAGTAAATCATTTTAGGATTTGATATAGGTTCTTAAATCAACTTTCCTTTCCTTATGTTTACATTAAATTTTAAATTCAGAGCTTTGGGCCCACGGTACTGTTACATGAACACAGTTCCGATATCTCTTCATTTATAAAGCAGAAGTGTACACGTTGAGTATCGAATACTCGGTGTTCCCCTTTTACTCCTTTTTTCACATGACTGAATTTAATTACATTGTCAAAAATCGTATGTCGTAAGCATTAAGTTGTATTTAGTTCTATGTTAATCAAGTAACTTTTACTGAGAGTAGTGAACACATGTAAAGAAGTACAAAATACAACAATAAAACTATATATAAGTGAAAATCAAAGAGAAAAAGTAGAGCTTAACTGTGGAAGCAGAAAAGCATCGCTTCGAATCTTCTCTCTGTGTGACACTGGAAATGTTTACCAGTCCATGCCTCAGTTTCCTCATGTGTGAAAGAGGGGTGATAATATTTACCATTCAGAGTTAGTGTGAGGATTAAATGGTATAATGTGCATAGGACATATAGCACACTGTCTAGATTTATGTACATGTTTAATTTTATTGTGTTAATTTTTTTCATTAATCTGTTGTTGAAGCTGATAATTTTTCCTAAGTGGGCCTCCAAATTGTTCTGTTATTTTCTGCAGTTCCCAAAAGACTAGCTTCATTAATTCGTCAATTTTATCATTCGCTATATATTTGTTAGCACCAGATGGCTGCAAGGTGCTAGGGATGTGGAGTACAACATGGCAGAAAGAACCTCTGATTTTATGGCACTTGGAAAATCATGGCAATAAAGAGGAATTAGGCAATGTATTTTGTCCTTAATTATTGAGTTAAAATTGTAGTAAGTGCTACACAAAACAAGTCCAGGATACTATGAGAGTTTAGCAGAGAGTCAAAACTTGTCTGAATTGGGAGGTAAGTGAAATCTGGAAAGACTTAGCAGAGCAAGGGATATTTTGAACTAAGATAGGAAGGTTGACCAGGCAGCCCTAAAGAATGTGCTTTCTTCACATTCTGTCATCAGAAGAGCTCATCACACACCCAAGTATGTTCTAGTGGAGGAGGTTAATAGAGCTGAGGAAGGAAAGAAAATTGAGCATTGTTACCTTGATTTGGCAATACGGACAACAAATTTGAAGTTTTCATTTTACAGAGAAAGTGAGTTCACATAGTCTTTTTTTTTTTTTTTTTTTTTTTTTGTGAGACGGGGTTTTGCTCTGTCTCCTGAGCTAGAGTGCACTGGTGTCGTCATAGCTGCAACCTCAAACTCCTGGGCTTAAGTGATCCTCCTGCCTCAGCCTCCTCAGCAGCTAGAACTATAGGCGTTGTACCACCATACACAGCTAATTCTTCTTTCTTTCTTTTTTTGGTAGAGACAAGGTCTTGCTTGCTCAGGCTGGTCTTGAACTCTTGACCTTAAGCAATCCTCCCACAGTGGCCTCCCAGAGTGCTAGGATTATAGGTGCATGCCATTGTGCCTGGCTGAGAATGTTTTAATATCAGTTGTCTAGCTGTAATATTAAATTTCAGCATGTCATACAATAAACTATTAATCATAAGCAATGGTCAGGCACTGCAGATTTGAGGAGAAATACTTAGGATCTATACAAACATTGAAATCAAAGACGTCATAGTTTAGTTTTGGAGATGTTTATCTGTGTATATTGTGACTGGTTGAGTCCAGTTTGTCCAGTAAAACCAGGTTGAGTCTGGTTTCACTCCAGAAGGTTCGTTTCTACTCATCCCTTGTCCTAACTTCTCCCTATCCCCATAGACTAAGTATCTGGCATCTTTTGGCCCTGAGGAACTGTAGAAATGGAGGAACTTTAGGAATACCAGCGCTGAAGTTTCACAGTGCTAGAGTTACGACTCCACTTGTCAAGGAACAGCAGTAAAATATCAATCTGGAAAACAATTGTTAAGAAAAATGTGATACTGTCATTTACTGAAGACATTGTAGACTTTCTCATCTCTCCACTGCTAGAATTAAGATTGTCGTTTAAATTTTGGGGGGCTCTCTGCAGTTTGTGATAATCTGATTTTATTATTTAGAGCAAATTATTTAATATTAGTAAAATAGTAAAGTATATTCCAGAAAAAATGATCTTAGTTTAGACATCTTTGGACAAAATGATAAGTGGTTTAGGAAAATCATTTTAGTGGAATAAAGTTTTTAATAGAGGAAGAGTATTATAGTAGAAGATATTATATTTAGAATCATTAACTTTTGTGTCCATTTGTCAACAAATTTTACTGAGTACTTCCTATGTAACAAAATTAAACACAATTGTGATAAATATTTAAAAGAAAAACTGCATTTTTTTTAAAGCATTTGACCCAGGAATCTCAGACAGTCTAGGTCAGAGAAGGTTTTTCTGATCCTGCTAGCACTGGAGGATACTTGAGAATTGGCCAAGCACGTAGCCTTCCTGAAGAAGGGAACCTCCTGTCTCAAGACCTAGAGAAAAAGAAGCCATTTGGTTTATGTGAGGAACTGAGAGAAGGTCAGAGTAGCTGGAACATAGGAACTGAGACAAGTGTTGGGAAATCTGGCCAGTAAGTAGGATTCCAGAATTTTGTAGTATTTTTTAAGGTGAGCATTTTGGACTTTATGTGAAGAGCAGTGGGAAAGTCATTAAAGATTTTAGGCAGGGTAAAAACAAGATCAGATTTTCATTTTAAGAACATTATGTCAGCTGCTCTGTGTAGATGTCATTGGAGGAGGAGGTATCAAGGGGGGACGTGGAGAGACTAGTTAGATGAGAGTCCTGCTGCTGCTTTTCAGCTGGGCACCATAGGGCAGATCCTGGTCCTTTCTGGTCTCGATTGATGTATAAAGAAGAGGTCTGCGTTTAATAATATGCTTTCAACTCTAACATGCTGTACTCTGATTTGATTATCGAGACCCGGAGGATCTAAGTGAGATGGTGATCATTTCTTAAACGACCTCATCTGAACTTGTTACTGTTTTTTTTTACTTATCTACCTCTGTAATATACTGTTGTAATTATAATGCTGTATCCCATTGTTTAACCAGATGTATTTTTTCACCTGAAAGTGAAAAATCTATTCTCTGAAGATCTGTAATATAACTAGAAATTTTAATACATTTGTATTTTTCATGCTACATAAAAATAATAAAGTCAGGTGTTGAAACTGCATTTAACTGAGGGTTCAAGCCACAAAGATCTTTCATGTTGGTTGAAGTGGGGGTTTATTTATAAATCCTCTTACTGAAGTCAAGGAATTCCTATTTTAATGATACCTGAAAAGATAGTAGTACATTTTTCTTATAACATTACAGTGGTTTGATGTTCTGAGTGACAGATGCCAAAAAGTTGTCTGTATTTGTGAACTTCTAAGCTATTTCAGCTTTTATGCTTTTTCATTAATGATCTAAATATTTTATTTTTCCCTTGTGCTCTGTCTGCTAACTGCCCATCGCTCTTTGTTATATCTCTTATGGCATTTATGACATTCTGCCATGGCTTTTGATTATTTCTCTTCTTGTTTTATACCTCTATGAAAATATAAATTCATTGATGGCAGGAGATGCTTTTAGTCTCTTAAAATCCTGGAGGACCTGATTATCTAAATGAGGTTTGAGTTTTTTAAATATGGGGGAGCATGGTATGTTAGAGTGACATCAGATGCGAAATGTGTCATGTATGGTTTATAAAGTCAACAGCACAAACTAATGACTTTGTTGTGTCGTGATACTTAGTGATTTAGAACATGAACTTTAGAGTCAGATGACCCTTAGCTTAAACTATGGGACTGCCGTATAATAGCTGTGTGACCTTGAGTTATTTCCCAAGTCTCAGTTTACTCTCTTTATCCTACGGTTGCTTGTGTTTATTTCAGAGAAGGATTATGAGAATTAAATTTATTCATGTACTATAATGCATTGCCATAAGGTCTGGTCATTATATATATATATATATATATATATATATGAGTCAGATGGGAAAAATTAGCACTTGATGTAGAAAAATGGAGTGGAGCACAGTGATTCCAGCCGTCTCCTTTTTTCTCGCCTTCGTTCCGATCTTTTTGCAAGATTGAGATTACATTTCATTTCTGTTGCTTTCAATCTTCATGGCTTGCCATTTGGAATCATTCTGTCATGTTCATGTAAACCATACTATCTTTTTTATCTCTGATTTATTCTGAAAGGAATGGTTATCTAGCAATTTGTGGGATACAAATGGAAGCCTGAATACTTACAGGCACTGGCATGTAAGCATGCCCCAAATGGCTTTATTACTTATTTCTAATACATTCTGTAGGCATGTATACAAAATACATATGGAGTATAAAATACAGTTTCTATACTTAGTGTTTGAGGGCAGACATAGTTTTCCTCTTTCCCCAATGCACATTTCCCCCAAGTCAACTATTTTTAGCATGTGAAGAAAATTATCTTAAAAATACCAATTTAAGAAAATAATTTCTCTGTTACTGTTGCAAAGAAATACTGTGACAGAGGGCAGGGTGTGAGTTCAGCATCCTATTTTTTTTCTTGCCACCCAGGCTGGAATATAGTGGCATCATCATAGCTCACTGAAACCTCAAATTGGAGAATCGCTCAAGCAATCCTCCTGCCTTAGCCTCGAGTAGCTGAGAATACAGGCATGAACCACCATGCCCGGCTAATTTTTCTTTCCTTCTTTTTTTTTTCTTTGTACAGCTGGGGTTTTGCTCTTGCTCAGGCTGGTCCTGAGCTCCTGGACTTGAGCAATCCTCCTGCCTCGGCCTCCCAAAATGTTAGGATTATAGGCGTGAGCCACCATGCTTGGCCTCTTTATCTTGAAAAATCTTACGTTGACTGGAATATAGTTTTTAACCATCTTACAAAATAATTAGGGATTATAATTAAGTAACATTGAAAAACTTTATCAGGCACTGTGGGAAAAATTAAACATTTGGCGTGCATAATGAAATAGTATTTTCGAGAGTATTTTGAAGCCAGGTGGGTATTCTAAAAGTACTTGTACATGCATTTGAACTAGGACTTGGTGCTTCTTTATACTTGGCCTGTGAGAACTTGCCCTTCAGAGGTAGGCTTGCAATATGATGTCAATATTTGTGTCCTCTTGAAGAACTATTTCAATATAAGATATTCTGTTCTTTAATTATAGTATGTAAAAGAGATACAATTTTAAACTTGACAGCTGAAAGGATTTTTTAAAAGAACATGAAAACTCTAACCTCTAAAATTTTTGTTCTGGGTAATCAAATATATGATTTTATTTATAATCCTATCTGCTCTAAAAGTGAATTAGTAATTTTCCTGTGTTTTTTAGTCTCATTAGAATTAATATGTCTATGATTAAACTGCCTTATTAATTTATTTTTTCTGAATAGTCTATTAAGAACTGTTAAACGCATTGTGACATGTTTAAACATATTAAAAAAAAGCTTATTTTGGATAATTTTGGGTAATTGTTGTAGCAAACCAGATGTTGCTACGTTCGTATTTAATCAGAGATAAAAAAGTATTTGCAATATAGTTTTGTCTAGCTGTCAGCTTAGATAAATGAATCCATTTCAATCAGCATGCTCCTAGTAAAAAAAAAAAAGGGGATATAATAACATTATTCTAGCTACATTTGTTGAAAATAAATATTAATCTTTGTGGTTAAAACCATGCTGTGCCAACTCCATCATAACCATAATTGCAGGGAAGCCTTCTAAATTTTTTATTTTTATGATTTTACTGATTTTTAAATCTTCAGGCATTGAATTAGATTCTGCTTTTCATTTGGACTAAATGTCCATGTAGGTTTGTGTTGCTGTTATGTTATCTTGAGATTACTTTTTAAGACACTCTTGGGTAGTTTATTGTCCAAACATACATTGTGATATGGTCAAGAATTTTTTGGTCCTGAGCGTAAACCATATTTTTACCTTTCTTTTAAATCTGTTGTAATTTGTGGGAGAAGTTTAAATACTAACTTTGGTTTTTAAAATTTTATTTTTATTGATATATAATAATTCTACATATTTATGGGGTGTATAGTGATCAAATCAGGGTAATTAACATATTTATCATCTCAAACGCAAATGATAAATATTATTATTTTATATACTCCTTGTTCTCTTTTGTTCTATAGCATTGGTTAAGACAAACTACTTGCTTCTGTAGTTGTGCTGACTCCTCAGAAAATGTTGCATAAAGTAAAACGCTAAAGGAAAACAAAAACCAGACTAACAAAACAAAATAAGGCATAAGGCCAAAAACATGTTAACTCTAAGCTCCATTGGAAATGCCAGTGTGAAGAATGGCAGGCAGGGACTCACACAGGTTCAGGGACCAAATTGGTAAGGAGTGAGGTTCCCTGTTCTGGTCTCTTTACTGTGCAATCAAGAAAGTTAGATAGGAAAACCTAGACCACAAAGTGAATAATTTCCTCTTAAGATATCAAAACCATCTCTCTTTCCCAAAATGCTAAACTTTGAAATTTAAATTTATATTTTGTCTTAGGGGCCTCCAGTATTGTTCTATAAAATGAATTGTGATAAGGACTTTAATATGTTTATAATTTTTGATTTTTTTTCAAATGTATGGAAAGTTTGTAGGGAAAAGTAAAGTAGAAAACCACTATGAGCTGTCTTAATTACCAGAACTAACTGATTATTTCAGTTCATGTGGATATTTGTCTAGGCTATTTATTGAGGAAATACAGCAAATTAAGATTGAAGGTAGAATTTTATTTCCACCTATAGGAATAATCCTTAAGGATAAGTCTCAGATTTTTTTTTGAATGTCAGATTATTTCTCTCACCTTGGTTTTATTCATATCCTCTTCAGAAAGCAAGTTTTGAAAGGGTTCTTCTTAATTGATGGATTTAAAATTGGTTGGAAGCACTTCACAGAATTCTCTTTGGAGAGACATTAAACTGCCAAGGAGGAGGCTGAAATGATAGGTATAGTTTTTATTATCTCCTCTTGCTTTTATTATGGCATTTGGAGGAAAGAGTAGAAAGTACGTTTAATGGGCTCTTTGTAGTTACAGATACAGCCTACAATATGGGCAGTGAAAAGAGTGACGCAGAATTGTCCTTTTATGGATTTCTTACTGGGTCGTCTTGTTTCAGTGACTTGGTGAATGGGAAATAAAACAATAGTCTCAGCTTCTGGAACACAGTGGTTTTGGAAGGAGGTGTAGAACCAGACTGGCGAGTGGTGGTGTCTGTCGGTCAAATGCCTCCACTTGTGTTTAAGATTTATATGTCAACATCGTGGGTGTTTTGCCCACACGCTATGGGGTAACAACTCATATTTGATTTTTATTTTTTTCCTACAGTGTTGAGGGTGTGTGTCTGGGTGTTTGTGACTTAGTGGTTGTTTGGGTGTTTTGGGTTACCTTGTCATTCTTACCTTGGCTAGTTTCTGTCTGCTTACTATGTCTTACGAAACACAATAGAAACAACAATATAGAAAGCAAGCGATCAACTTACAAGAACAGGATTCTAACATATCCCACACTTTAAATGAAAGGGATGGTTTGTACAAGTTTCCAGTTACACCATTCAGAAATGTGAGTTCTTAACATACTAGGTAAGTGTCTTTGTATTTGTTAACCTCTTATTTTAAAATTTTTATACGTTGCTTAATGAGTCAGTACTTTTTCTGTTCATAAAATTTCTATATCGGTAAATAAGAACTTATTTTTGAAATAATATTTGAAAACCGTACTTTAATTTTCATTTGTAAAAATAATCTTTATATGTCAGTGGGGCCTGAAAATCAGATTGGATGGAAATTTCATATCCAATAACTACTTTCATCTTTACTCTTTCTTCTAGCTTCCAGAAAAGTTTAAATGTGTTTATTTTTCATAGCTAAAATTTGTTGGGTAAACTTATAAATATCTAAGGTGTGTTTACATAACTTTATTTGAGTTTTGATTGCTGTTAAATATATGCTTTCTGAATGTGGGAGCCACCCTTTAAGTTTATGGCTTTGCTACAGTAGTGGCCAGAAACTTTAAATGCACAGGTTAATTTCGGTCCTTGATTTAAAAAAGTGTCCAAATTACAAACTTATTGCTTCTTACTAAAACATTATGTGTTTTAGTAAACTGAAAACTGAGTCTTTCAGATTCTCTGTGGAGGAAAGAAAGAAAAGTTGTTATAGACCTTACATTTCTTAAGGCTGGAAAAGAACTGTATGCCCGGGGAATGGTATTGTTTCACATGTGCAAGTCGAGGTTTAACAATTTATAGTGGTCACGTAGCGGTACAGAAATGAACGCACAAATGAATCCTCTGTGATTTTGGTGCAGGCTCAGTGGCCTGGCTAACTCTAGGCTCATAGTCATCAGGAATCCTTGTCAGGACCCCTAGATATGGGGAATGGTGGTCTTCGCGGGTCTGTGAGCACCTTCTCACTGCCTCCTCTGACTCTGGATAGTAACACACAACCGTTTCCAGTGGCAACAGAACAACTTGAAACTTGAAACAGTTTGTATGCAAAAGGAGAGGATCCTCTTGTTCATTAAACCTCATCTCTTCTTAATGTAATGACACCCACCCCTGCCTGCACTAGCCCCCAAACACTGTAGAGAATGGGGGAAGGCAGAACACCTTTCTTTCATACTCCTCTAACTCCGTTCTCTGGTCTTCTCCCTTGTAGCCCAGGATCTGCTCTGTATTTTACCCTTGGAAAAAGAAGGAAAAGAAATCACTTTTGTCATTTCACCCTGACAGAGTAATTCAACCCTGGCATTTAGTAATTTGTACTCTGGTGCTTTCAGCGTAGCTGCCTGGCACAGTGGAAGAGCAGTCCAGTGATGCCAGGGACTGGGAGCAATCAGGTTCCTTTAGTCTTACGTGGTTACATGTCGCTTCCTGGTTGGTACCGTGGGCTCACAGGTTCCCAGCCAAACCTACCTTCCTGGAGTTGATGGCCCCACAGTGAAAGGGCTGTGTTAGATGGAATATTTTAGAGACATATTCCGTTTTATGTAGCCAATGTGCCAATATATGGCCTTCCTATCTCTCTACCTTTTCATCTCTGTTCTAATAGGGATGCTGTTGTTTCTGCCCTCATCCTCTTCAACCTCAGTGCTGTCCTGGGGTATAAACATAATGTCATTTAACTACCAAGTGATATGATCCATTCTGTAAGAGGTATGCAAGTCAGTGCCAATACCATAATCAAGATTTATCTGTATGGCTGTAATGACAAACACCACCTTGTAATTCACTTCAGCAAAATACAGATGAATGTACTTTGATAGGCATCAGGTAAATAGGCATCTCGATTTTTACCTCCTCCTGCTTTTTCAGTGGTAGCCAGTTTCATTCCTGAGCTAAGCTTGCTTCATTTTTGGAGAGCCCAGGTCCTTCCTTCTGAGCCCCGAGTCAACAGTCAAACTTGCTCTCCTTTCAGTGGCTCAAGCCCAGCTCATCAAGTTCTTTGGATTTGGTTCCATATCTGTTTTCTTTCTTGGCTCACGGTCAGAGTGAAAAATCCAGTAAATATTTCCCTTGTCTCCCTTAATATCTTTTCCATCGCTGCTTTCTGTCTTCTTGTTCCCTGAATTCTTTAGCCGATAGCTCTCAAGTTCTCCTTTTTCTGCAACAGCTCTCAGCTCCCACCCCCAAATCCTTGTCTCCCCATGAATTATCATCTAGAATTTATGGTGACTCATCCTGGGTTGCATGTGAGTCACTTTTGCCCAGCCTACATTTAGCTCCCTATTGTTCCTTTTCAGTTCAAATATTAGCATAAATATTAACATTTCTAAACCCAATTACAGTTATCCTGCTTCCCATCAGACATCAGCACAGCCCTTCCTTCTAGTGTTTATGACGGATGTCTCAGAATCTATAGTTACCCAATTGGCTGAGATTAATGACTGCTTTTTAAACAGAAAACACTGTGGGTTTATTTTAGCTTATGTAAAGTAGGCAATCTTTAGGATATTTAACAGGAAATAAATCATTTCAGTTCAAAGTGTGGGAGACAAGAAAAATTTGTTTTTTTTGAGATGTCCCATTGCTGTCTACAATGTCAGAAATCTCTTGTTCTCTATGTGTGTATGTGAGAAAGAGATTATTTTGATGTTAGGGTTGTTAATAGCAGAACCGAGGTGTTGATGTATAGCGAATAGCAGAAGAGAGTTCATTTTAGGACCCTGTCCAGGTTCTTGACCACAGGTGAAATATAAATACCACTGCGAAAGTGAATAGTCTCTAAATTGTAAAGTAGAATGTTTGTGACCTGTGTTTGTTTGCCTTACTTTATGGGATGATGGAGGAGGTGAAAACTCTGAGAAGTTTCTACTACTTCGAAGTGCCTATCAGACTACCTGAGGGGGTAGCTCAGGTAGGAATGTGGCCCGAAGTTGTCATTTCACCCTTTTTGAGGATGGGAGGGTGTTAATGAAAAAGACAAAAACTAATGGAAAATGGATACTTTACAAAATCCAACTCTTTGCTACTGTCTTCAGAATAAGGGAATATAAATGCGGAACCTCATTATCTTTGTAAATTGAAATATTTGAACTCTTATGAAGGGGCAATAGCAAAGATATCATACTGCAAAGTCATATTTTGATCTCTTTTAGATATTTAGAATTCAATTATTTTAATCTTTGCTTTGGGAGTAGGCTATGTATCTAAATGCTCATGAACTCTTTTCATTTCAGATTTTTTTTTTCTGCAGTTTAACATGAATTATAGTGTCTAGCACATAATGGGGCTTCATAAATGCATATTCTATGAATGCAGGGGTAAAACTTTGTTTTGTGTTGACAAAAATATCTGCAGATTACTTAGGGGATTTTTGTCTCTTGTTCTGCCACCTCATTTTCCCATAAAATGTTTCTTATCTCTCAAAGTTATAAGAGAAAAGAATGATCTGTTTTTTAATTTTTTCTTTGAGCCGAGCCTTGGAATTTTATAACTAATGAAATACAATGTTTTCCCTACCACATTCAAATGTATAGCACATAGATTTTCATTTTTCATTCATGGAATCAGTATTTTAAAATTATTTTGCCAAAAATCAAACGTTAGTAAGCCCTAATTATTAAACAAAGTATATGCTGTGATATGCTGATATTAAAGCTTAGGATGTTTGAAATGGTCATCATTTGATACTCTGTTAACATTTGGACTGCTCAATCAGCTACTCTAAAATTTTGTTAAAAGAGTTAGGAATTGTTTTAAACTTTTTATTTTGAATCAATTGTCGACTTAGAGAAAAGTTGTTAAAATAGTACAAAGAGTTCCCATATACTCCTTAATCATCTGCCCTTGACGTTACCATTTATGTAACCATAGTACAATTATCCAAATACGGAAATTCATGTTGGTATGATACTATTTAACTGAATTGCAGCTCTTGTTCAAATTTCACCAGCTTTTCAACTAATGTAGTAGGATTCTTTTTAAAGTGTGAAGTGGAATAACTTGTATTAATAGTTGAAACTATGTAAAGTTGATAAGTTTTGCCATTATTTACTTTATAAAAAAGTAATTATAGTTTTAACAAGCCTCTAATGCTATGAGGATGGTGTTCTTTTTTTCTTATTCTGAAGTATATTTTTGAATGTTAGCGTTTGAGAAAAGGAATGTCATTACTATTTTAGGAAACCATCAAATACTACTGATGTTAACATTTTATTTGTATTCCCATTTCAATGATCTTTTCTGTAGCGTGACAAATTCTGTAATGCCAAATGGTTTCAGATATAGAATCAAGTTAAATATTCTGGTTTGAGGTTTAGATCTGTAATAGTATGACAGTTATATAACTCATCAGTGTCGTCAAGCATAATAACCTCTATTTATATAGTAGAGAGTTGGTAAAATGTCAATACTCCAGATTAAAACAGGAGAGGAACTTTAAGAACAGCAAACCCTGATTGATGAAAATTTGGATTATTTGCAGAAGACCTTTCTTAGTCTTTAACACTTCTAATAACCTATTATGTGGAGAAATTTGTCTTGATGTCTGATACTTTGCTGCAACATAAATTAAATCCCTCTTATTTTGTCAACAGCGGTTAATAGATTGTCAGCTCATTGAGGGCAGGTTCACTTCTTATTTATCTTTGTATTCTTCCTCTGAGTGGGGTTTTGGCATGTGTACAGGCACAATCAATGTCTGTTTGAGGGGAGGCTGTAATGTAGAGGAAAGCAAGGGTCTTAGAGGTGAGCACTGGTCTGTAGGTGAGGACTTTGACCATTTTAAGGTGACCTCCATTACATGCTTCACTCTCACCCAGCCAACTGTTTGCACAGTAGACTCAGCATTTCCTGTGTTTGTGTCTTTGCTTGTGTGCATACTTAAGCCTTATCTGTTCATGAATAATGAATATAAAAGGGCCTGTGCCAAGTGAGTGTTACAGATAGCACATTGTTGAAGTAAATCTTGTAAATAGTTGATAATAAGTCAATGAACTAATTACTCTGGGAGCCCTATCTAGACACTATTAGCTTTTATAATATTGTTTTGAGACAACTTTAATTTTGGGATAGTAAAGATTCTTTTAGATTTGAATTTTAGTGTATTACATCTTCTTGATCCTCCTGATCTTCAGATCAACACAAGTGTTGCTTTTTTCTTTTTTTGCTAAATGTTTTTCAACCCTATGTTTGGTAATTTTAATTTAGTAAACATGTGAAAAGAAACCAGACTAACATCAAATGACTATATAAATTAAAAATCTAGAATATACTTTTAAAAACTTATTTCAGTATTTGATCTTTGAGAGTTTCTAACCATGAGGACCTAAATATGTCTGGAAGTCAGAATGCCCTGAATTTCGGTGTTGGCTCCACCAAATTCCTAGCTTAACCACGTGATACTGACAGATTTCTGAGTCTCTTGCAAATTGGACATCCTAGTAGTATTTATATAAATGGTATTAAAATCAATGAGACAATACATGTAAAACACATAGCATAGTGTTTGACCCATAAGGACCCAGTAAATATTATAATTCTTTAAAGATGGTATACTTTTAGGATTTTTAAATCACTATAAACCACAGGATGATATGTTGAATATTTGAGGATAAATTAGTAGAATTTATCATTACTGGGTGATTAGAAGTGGTATTATTCAAACTCATATCACTTAATTTTGATATGCTTGTTATTTTCATTTTAGATAAAGAAAAGACTTGGTTTACTTTTAGCTGCATTTAGAGATTATCATAACATGTAAGTGCTTTATCCAAATATGGGCAGGAATGAGCAAACACACCAGTGTGAGGAGGGAATAGAGAGAACTAGAGTGGGTGGGAATAAATTAGGAGTGGTGCAATGATAAGAAAGAAGAAAGATATAAAATAATGGTGTCTTTTAATAAATCTACTCCTTTCTACCATAGTAGTAAAAACAGTACTATAGGGGCATTTTTGTTTTACTAGTCTCCTAGAATAAGAATATTGCTAAATCCAGCAAAGTAAACATTCAAATGAGATAATGTATGTAAATATTCCTGAAGAGATTTAGCCAAATAGAGCTTCATTATTTTTTTTGATGCAACAGTAAGTCCAGAGATGAAATTAGTCTAAAACTAATATAGCAGGTTCATGATGATAATAAGACCCAAAGCTCTCTTTGCTTCCTGGTCCCTTAGCCTTATCATGTCACTCTTGTATATCACATGTGTCCTCGTAGTCACAACAAAGATGCTTCACTTTCAGCCTTTCATATTCTAGGCATTTGTATCAGCCATGGGAGGGAGGGGGAAAAGTTGTTGGAAGTGGGTGGAATCCATATTGGGAGAAGAAAACTTGTCCTAGAAGATACTCAGCTCATCCATATTTCATCAGTGGTGTGTTTCTTATAGGGTCACTCTAACTACAAGGGTGTCTGGAAAAGCAAGTCATTTTTAATAAGCACATTGCTACCTTGAACAAAATGAAAGTTCTGTTATTTAGGAAAATGGGTTCTGTTACTTATGGATGGTAAGTGACCACAGCTGTCTGCTAAAAGCTCTTAAAGTAGTTCTTGGCACATAGTGAGTCCTCCATGGCTAGTAGCCATTCTATTGTTACTGTGTTGCATTTGAGTTTTTAGATGTGTCTGATTAAAATGAAACAGTACCTAGTAGAACTTTCAGATATTTTAAATATTTGAAATGCTAAAGCCTTTCTCTGTTATTTCTGAGTTAGCAACATGGGGTTAATTACATAAGTTATTAAGAGTGTTAAAGAGAGAGAGATTTTTTCCAAGTTATTTAAACCTTTCATCCCTAGTGTATTTCTTATTTGTGGGTTCTGTTTACAAAAAATACAAATTACGGTTTATTCCATCTACCTATCATATGAGTTTTAGAGTAGTATAACTCACTTGTTCACCAAAATATTTACTGTGCTCTAATTAGAAGTTTGTATCTTGATACACCTAATAATATGTTAGGCTTTTACCAAACTTGCAGATCATTCTCTAAATTTTAAATCTTGGGAGAGTTCAACTACCTGGGGAAACGGGCTGATAAAAACTAGGCAGTGTGGCTCGGCCCCTGTCAGGAAGGTTTTTGTCCAGCGCAGGCATCCAGCCCAAGCAGCTGTTTATTGCGGTAGATAAGGAAACGGAACCAGCAGTCCAGTTTGGGGGAGTGGAGCCACAGTGAGGATCAGTAGAAAGAAATCTGCGAGGAGTTGGTCACAACAGTGTGCAGGGCTGGACCCCGACGTGCCAAATTATCAGCTGGTGGTAATAAAACTAAATCCACGTAGCTTCGGTGGGTGGACTGAAGCTGCTGTCATAACTTCCAGACTTCCCCGGCAGTTGGGTGGGGCAGAAACTGCAGTTGGAAGACATCCTCTGTCTGCAGGTGAGAAGGATTGTTGGATGGAGCTGCCAACAGCTGACTAGTGATTCACACTAGTGGGGAAATAATTTATAGAGGTTGTGGGGGCTGGTTGGGGGCACAAAAAACAAGCATCCTCCCAGCATTGAGCCTTTATTTATGTCCTTCCTTGGGAATCCTGTACTTTATTTCTATGTCCCCACCCTTCCCTCTTCATCTGGCTGTTTCAAGCTTATCTAAAGATAAGGGCTAAGATGAGACATTGCCTCCCCCAAATCTGGGTGAGGTGTCCTTTGTGTTAATCTGTGTTGCTATAAAGGGATACTTGATACTGGGTAGTTTATAAAGAAAAGAGGTTTATTTGGCTCAGGGTTCTGCAGGCTGTACCAGAAGCATGGCGCCAGCATCTGCATCTGGTGAGGGACTCAGACTGCTCCCACTCAAAATGGAAGGCAAAGGGGAACACACATCACACGGGAGAGAGAGGAGGCGGTGCCAGGTTCTTTTCAATAACCGGTTCTCCTGGGGACTGGGTAATGGGTAATGAGTGAGAACTCCCTCATTACCATGAGGACAGCACCAAGCCATCCATTCATGAGGAGGATCCAGACCCCATCTCCAATGCTGGAGATCAAATTTCAACATGAGACTTGGCAGGGCCAAACAAACCATATCCAAACCATAACATCCTTCTGGGCATTTCCATGACAACTGCACTTCTTTTGCCACGGTGCTTTGGTCAGGGCTTTTTGTACCTGTCTGTCTACTTCATTTATTTCCCACAGGTAAGTAGGATGTGTAGGGGTATTATCAGTGTTCTTCATTTCATTCTCTGGGTCCAGCCTACTGCCTGGCACATGGTAAATGCTAAATATAAATTCATAAAAGGTATCTACAGTATCAGATACCTGCACTGTAATTACAGTGCCTTGGGAGGGGAGTGTATTTGAACATATAATGCTGAGGATATAATTACAACTCCATAATATTGCAGTGCCAAAATGAGACCACTAGCTCAGAATAAAGAAACAAAAGAAGCAGCATGTGGCAGAAGCACTACTACACAGATATGTTAGGAAAATAGTAGGGATTTGACCTTGTGAAGGATTAAGGTAAGTCCTTAACCTTCCAGTTTCATGGTCTGAAAACAGTGGGGAAAATGGCGATATCTCCCTTCTGGATTAGTGTCAAGGTTAAATGTGTTGATAGGTATGAAACACTCAGAATCTTGCTTGCTACAGAGCAAGTAATCACATTTTTAAATACATAGTATACGATAGCATATATTCTTAAAGGGATTTAAGCAAACTATACAAGTGCTCTAAAGAGATAGACTGTCGATTCTGGAGTCTGTTTGCTTAGGTTTGAATTCCAGCTCTACCAGTTACCAGCAATGTCCCTTTGGAAAAGCAAGTTTGCTCATCTTTAAAGTGGGGTAATGGCACCTGCTATTATTATCATCAGCAACAGATACAAGGATTAAATCACTGAAGACATGTAAAGTGTTTAAAACAGTGCCAAGCACATAGAAAATGTGCTTTTAGGTAATTATTATGTATGTAGCTAAAGACACTCAGAATACTGTTTTAGAGATAGGTCCTCAGCTTTTATCGGGACATTTGCCAGAGTATAGCCAAGGAAGGAGGCCATGGTGTATTATGAAACGGTCACCAGGACCTTGACTTACCCAACACTGTAATTAGACTCGGGGTTTTCTTGCCTCTGTGTCAGCTTGAACTTGGATATTGATGATGCCTCAATGGCTCCATGACATAGTTCTATTGCAGAATTAGGCACGTAAATATTTATATAGACTTTTAAAACAGATTTACTCACACTAATTGCTAAAATTCATCATGAAAAAGTCATTGCTTAATTTGATTTCATCAATGAACATGTAAAATTTCCCCAATAATGATACTAATATCATTTAAGGTATTAAACTTAGCTTTTATTTAAGTACTTCCATATAAATGTTTTCATTTAGAACCATGCCATCTATTTAGGCACTTGACTCATCAAAGTGAGGTGGGTTAAATTTACGCAGTTAGCCTTTTCTCTTCTAAAAATCCCCTTTTAAAAAAAATTTTAATTTCCTGTGCTTCTACCTTCTTTTTAATGTCATAGTTCACCCTATTTTCCTACCATATACTACTCTTACATATTTTTAATTCTTTCTGCCATAGGAGACTAATGCAGAAGGTACTATGTGTTACGGGGAAAAGAGCAGGATAAGGGGGATTGGGCATAATGAGTTGGGTGCATGGAAGGCAGATTGTCCTATTAAATTAGGAGGTCAGGGTAGGATTTGTTCAGAAAGTGACATTTGGGCAAAGACTTGAAGGATGTCAGTATATACAAGAAAGTGTATTCCAAACACCTATCAGCATAGTCATAACTCATAGAAATAAAGAAATGAATAAATTTATAAAGGAAAAGGACTTGAATAAATAAGGAAATGAATAAATGTGCGCTCTCTCTCTCTTTGTGTATGTGTGTGTGTGTGTGCGCGCACGCACGCGCTAGGGAGAGTCAGGGGTTGTGGGGATTAAAGTTAATTCTGGGCCTAGATGCTGTAAGAAGGACTTTGGACTTTTCTGCGGTCAGCAGGTGTGCAGTATGGATTGGAGAACTTTAGTCCTAAAAGAGATGCTAGTTGGAAAGATGTTGAGGACCTAACTAAGCAGTAGCCATGGCAATGGTGGGAAAGTGTAGTGATGTATGAGGTTCTAAGGAAGTAAAATCTTCAGGAATTGATGAATAAATTAGAGATGGACAGTAGAGAAGTAGTCTAGTTTAATTTACAGCTCACTTACATGGGGGTTAGAGAAGATGGTGGTGGTCATTTCATGGTCTTAGAATATCATAAAAAAATTGGTGAAAAAGATACTACTTTTAGTATAGGACATTTCTTTCCCTTATAAGTGGGTATGGGCTGGCTATAGACTTCTAGAGCTATAGATTTTGGCATATTTGGGTAGAAGTTGAAACCAAGTGTGAGGATTAAATTTCTAGGAGGAGGCATAAAGAGTGGGCATAGAGTATGGCCAAGGATAAAACTAAGGAAAACCCTGGGACATTGGAGGATAGAAACCAGAAAAGGGCAGTAAAAAGGAATGGTCAATGAGCATGGAGGACTGATCAAAGAGCTTGGAGCTTAAATTGTAGCAAATAAAGAATATTTTAGAAGTTCTTATTTAAGTGTAATTATAATAGTGTCCTTTTCCAGAGCAGCTTTAGTGAAGTGGGGTGTTGTCTGAAAGATGATTGTTGTGGGTTGGTGACTGATTGAGGGGTAATGACAGCAAGTGTAAATTATTTCCCCGTTGGTTGGGAAAGGAAAGAACATTTTGGTAATGTTGAAAGAACAATTACAGACAATTGTGAAGGTTGGTTTTTGTTTCCTCTTACTCTTTTAAGACGTGAGAGGCTTGAACATGATTATGAATTGTAGGAAGTTAGCTGGATTTAACAAACAAAAAAATTAACAAAAAAGGATGACGAACCGAACAAGGTACCAGAATAGATGGAAGGGAGCCTCAATTTTCTCTTCTGCATGTGGAGATAACAACACCTGCTATGTGGTTAAAAGAAATAAAGGAGAAAATCCATTCCTGTTTATTCTAACAGAGTGAATAGTGGTACACACTCAGTAAATGTGAGGTCCTTCAGGCTCCCAGTCCTCCCTCCAAAATGTACCTTGCTTAGCTACAATTTGCTGTCAGTAGATACGTGTTAAATGAGTAGCTGTACTATGTGTTTGCTATGTATTTGTGATAATTAAAAAAGTATCAAACTAGTTGATAATCGTTTTTTTGTAGTATAAACCTGTGATTTGGGGAAGTTTTTTGTTAACATAGCTTTTCTGGCTATATCATTGATTGTATAAAGCTTTACTAATTATAATGTTTATGCTTCAGAGTAATATTGCAGTGTGTTAGAGCTTGTGTACCCAAATACACAAAAGGAAATAGATAGGAAATAGGAAATAAAAATCCCATAAATGGTGAGATGAAGACAGCATAGGTGTATATTCACTCCCTGGACAGAGGCTCTCTCCTAGGATGGGCTGGAGTATCACCAGATCTGCTAAAAATATGTCACTCAAAATAAGAGCTGGTTGGCCAGGTGTGGTGGCTCATGCCTACAATCTCAGCACTTTGGGAGGCAGAGACAGGAGCATCACTTAAGGTCTAGAGTTTGAGACCAACCTGGGCAACATGCCGAGATGCCATCTCTACAAAAAATATATCCCTCCAAAAATATAAAGTTAGCTGGGCATAGTGACATGTACCTGTAGTCTCAGCTACTCAGGAGGCTGAGGCAAGAGGATCACTAGAGCTCAGAAGTTCAGGGTTGCAGTGAGCTGTGATCGGGCTACTGCACTCCAGCCTGTGCAACAGAACGAGACCCCATGGCTTAAAAAAAAAAAAAAAAAGAGAGAGATGGTTAACTGTGGATATATGGAAAATAAAACCTGCTCCTATTTGGCTAAGAATATCTCTATTGTGAGATAGACACCTTGGCTATGGAAGCCATTGGATATTTGAGTCAGTCAATTCCCTTTTGTTCTGATTCCATGTTTGTTTGACTTCCCTGAAGTTGGTCTGTAGGGAGAGAATGGACTGGCAGATGAGACCTCTAGTACCTGGTTCCTATGAATAGTATTAAGTCATTAAATAGGAAATGTCTGATTTTCAAACAAAAGTGGAGTTGATTAATCACCTCAAGCAGTACAATTACTCAAAGTATGCGCTTCTACTGTCGACACAGTTTTGCCGTCTTAATGGTAGCTTGTTTATGTCAGCATCGAAGAAGCCTGGAGAATAAGTGGTGATGAAATCTTGAAAGGTGTTTCCCACAGCTTGTTGAGAATTGCATATTTTTTCCTTACAAGAAGTGGCCCAAAGCCTGGAAGGAAGTAGTAGTCAGTTGGTGCAAAGTCTGGTGAATACGGTGGATGATAGTGTTTCCAAATCCAGCTTCTGTAGTTTGAACAGTGTGTGTTTGTGCAACATATGGTTGGTTGATGTCTTGCTGAGGATTGGTCTGTCTCTGTTGATCAGTCTCGGCTGCTTAATTGCAAGCATCCTCATCATTTCATCCAGTTGGTTGCAGTAGACATCTGCTGTAATCAATTGCCCAGGTTTCGTGAAGCTGTGGTGGATAATACCAGTGCTGGACCACCAAACAAACACCATTAGCTTTTTTTGATGACTATTTGGTTTTGAACTGTGTTTCGGCACTTTATCTTCATCAACCATTGTGCCAAACAGTTGCAATTGTCAAAAAGAATCCATTTTTCATCCCACGTAACAGTACGGTGTAGCAGTGGTTCACCTTTATGTTATGACGGCAAAGAAAGGCAAGCTTCAAGATGATTTCTCTTCTGATGCTCTGCTCCTTTAATTCATGCAAAACCCATCTCTCCAGCTTCTTTACCTTGCCCATAAGTTTCAAATGGTCCAATATTGTTGGAATGGTAACGTCAAACCTTGCTGCTAATTCACACGTAGGTAACGATGGGTTTGCTTCCACTACAGCTTTCAGCTTGTCATTATCCACGTTGGTCTCAGGTCACTCACATGGCTCGTTTTCAATAAAATCACTAGAACTGAACTTCTCAAACCATTGACACACTGTGTGTTTGTTAGCCACATCCTTCCCTTTGACTTATCCATGGTTTCACAAAAACTGCTCTAAAAAAATTTTGCAAGATAATCACGCAAAATGTGCGTTAGAAAGACTCAGGATGTACCTTCACAGTAAAAATAAAACAAGAAGTGCCCAAATGAAATGTCAGAGATATCAGCTGTCAAACTTAGTACCTAAGGAAATTGGACATTTCATACTTAATAACCCAGTATTTCTTTGTAAATTGAATAAGGTCACATTCCATTTATGTATATCAGTCTCTGTAAGCTTGGATAGAGTGAATTTGCTCCTGAGAGATCATCTATTTTCTAGATGTGCTTCTTTTATCAGTGTCTAAGCGTGTGAGAGTGAATCCTTCTCTTTGGAATATGGTCCGTGATAAGACATCCTGCAGCTTTTTCTTTGGTAAGGACATTGGCCATTTTTCTACTCTGCATTGCGGAGATAAAAATTTATACCATTGAAAACTCTCCTTGTTTATTTTTTGGTATTATTAATACATGGAAACCCTCTTTACTACCTAGGAATATTATTCTAATAAGACTTTTCAAGGGTTTATATGTATGAAATAAAATTTTTATGAGTATGTGTCAATACGATGATAGCAAATTCTCTTTAATGATTTTTAGCCTCCATAAGTAGAGGTCAGCGTAAGATATATAGGCTCGTGTTGTCCGCCTTATTAACTTTAAGGAAAACACAATAAATCTCAGTAATAATTCCTTTGAAATACAATTGTCACATGAAGTTGTTATTCATTTCTTAATCCAATAAAGTGAATTAGAGCTAAGTTTCCTCAGTGTGGTATATATCAAAACTATCTGTCTGCCTGATGAAATCATTATTGTAAATCTGTCTGGGCCTGAGTTCTTCCTCCCGTTTTAGATAAACAAGGCTATGAATTTGACTTCCTATTTCAAATATTATTACATTAATATCTGTTGTCTCACATGTACATTCACATATAATGTCTACTCATTTATTTTTCAAAATGAAAAGAAACTGGACTCATTTGCAGTTGTGCTAATTTATATTTTTGTATTTTAAATTGTTGTTGTTGCAGCAAGAATTCACTGAAATTTATTTTCCCTATAGTGTTTCCTTTTAGTGCATGAATGGTTAGCAATATGATGATAAAAGTGTTAGGAATCTTCACATTTTTCAAGTATATGTATTCATTGTGGCTGTGGGAAATTCTATGTATATTAAAATATTTCAATCTTAAGTAGTAGTAAATATATCCTGCCATCTTTTGTCTATATGTAAGTGACAATTTTTAGTTTTTTAGTTTTTTGGGTTTCTGTTGGTGGTTTAATCTTTTGGATAACAGAATGAGGTTAGCTGTATTATGCTGCATAGAAGATTCCTGTTAGTCCCTATTCTTTGGCACAAGGAGAGCACCAAATGTGACAGAAGAGATCACCGCTAACAATGTGTGAGGTTTTGGTCTCTGACAACTCCATGAGTGAAAATCTGAGAAATGCGCCTCTTTTTCTTTGACCCTGAAGTTATAACCTGTGTGCACTTAGGATGTCCTGAATATTGATAAAGACCTTAAAAAATAGAACTATTTGTTACCTTTAAAAAAAAAAAAAAAAAGCAGAAAATAGCTGTAAGATAGTTAATACAACTGTACTTTTCTACAGTTATTAGAATATTCTGGAAATATCTCACTAAGTTGCATTAGGTTTTTGAAAACTCTGCAACATCTATTTTTAAAATCTGGTCAGCAGTCACATCTCTGGTGCATTAAATGTGAAAGAAGGTCTCTTTAGGAGCCAGATGATGTGATTTTGCACTAAAAACCCTATGTTCTGAAATGATTAGGAAATACTGAAACACAGTAAAATTTTGTGAGTAACTTTTGTAACAATGTGAATCTGTGTTGTTGAGACAGAAGTCGACAGTTGCTCTTTTGCACTCTGGAGTCTGTGCTATTATCAACTCATTGGAGGCCTACAACTTCCTGCTTTCAGAAGATTGATTCTGAATTTTTCAAACTGATTAATGTTTTCATTTGAATGGTAATGCTGACTTTGCAGAAGATGTGATCTTTTAATTAGCAGATGCTGAGATTAGCATTAGGGTTGAACAGTAATTAGCATTTGTTCTTAAAGTACAAGAACTTAGAGCACAAACTGAGTGCTACAGTAAATAGAGCTATCGTGTCTTCTTTACATTGCCTCTTTAGATCTCCTTTATGAGAGAGGTTAAAAATTATTAAAGTACTTAATCACTATGGTACTTAAAACATTTTAACAAATCGAGGATTCACTTAAGAGAAAAATTTTCAACTCCTTTACACTATTTGTATGTACGTAGGGTTTTGTTTTCAAGGTTTACCTAAATATTTCATAATGGAACTTAAAAGTTATTTTTGTGAAAGGGCAAATTCTAAGTTATATTTGTGTTTGTGTTTGTCTAAGAGTCCAAAGTCTTGGTTTCCAGATTGTGCTTATATCAGTAACACCCACTCTATTTCCAAAGCTGTTCTGAGGTTTAACCTAAAATTGATGAGCACCACTTACAGACAGCAGTAGAGTGAAGAAGTTAATAACAGGAGTTTGGGTTCAGTCAAATCTAGATGTACATCATTACTGTTGTACTGCCTAGGGCTAATTATTTAACAGCTCAATTCTAAGTATCCTCATCTGTAAAATGAGGATTGTAATAGAGTTATGGTGAAGATTAAAATTAGTATTTTAAAGAAAGCATACGGTCCACATTAAATAATGAGTAACTATTATAGTTTAAAAGCTATATATTAAATAATATAAATTGCCTATATTTAAAAAATATAGAAAATTATTTTAGCTTATTTATCAAATAAAAACTATTATATACCTACAGAGTAAATAAACTTCCTTAAAAAAATGTATCCTCTTATTCCAGATAGGCTTTTTATGCTATTTTCTATGCATCATTTAAACATCTACTTCCTCTCCAGGAAGTCATTTGTGTCTCTGATCTAGCTCTTCTCAAGAATTCCTTCTTGAAGGAAGAAGGTTCTTTGGGGGTCCTTTCTAAAACTGCTGATCGGTGGCTGTTTTTGTTTTTGTTTTAAATGGTTTCTATGAGAAATGATGGGGAGAAAAGTCAAATGATGAAATTTTCATATAAACTCAAGGCAGTTCGTCCACGCACACAATATGGGCTGTATTTTTAGGGCTCTGAAGGTAGACACTGGGGTGATATTTTATGGAGATGCTAAACATATGGTTGAATGCTTAATGTATATTAAACTTCAGCACGATGAAACTTCAGCCATTAGTATTTAAAGAGGAAATTATTGCTGATCCGTAGTGCCTAGAGAGACTTGGTGCTATATAGAATTCCTTCTTCCCTATTGATGGCTATTAAAATAGCCCTAAAGTAAATGCATTCACATTTGTTACCATGGATGTTACTCTCCCAGGAGACAACAAACAGAACACTTAAACTCTGAGGGAACAGAGTGATTGTCCTTCTAAATCTCTGTCTCCACTGCTTGCTGCCTGCCCCTTTAAAGACAAACACAGAGAAAGAGTAACAAAATGAGTCAAAATAGATTTGCAGGAAAACAGCAGGAAAGAAAAAAAGAAGCAGGAAATGTAATGGTTTATTTCTATGAGAGTTTAAGTGGTGCTTGAATGTAATGAAATTTTAACATGAGGAGAAAATAGGATTTTCTTTCAGGGTATCACTTCACTTCAAAATACCTAAAACGAAATATGACGTTGAAATGGGAGAATTGTTACTTTATAATTAGCGAATAGTTAAGAAATAGATTCTTGAGAAAGAACTGGCGGTTGTGTTTAAATTAGTCAACCTAAAAGTCTGTTTGAGTGTGCGTTTAGTTCCCCATCAAAAGATAAGGCCCTCGCTGAAATCTTGACTCACAAAAAAAGAAAAACAAAGAAAAAAATAATAAGGCCATTGATTATTTGGCAACCACTTTGGTTTTCAGACCTACCTAATTGGAGTTGTCTTATAGTCCATTTATGCTGCTTTAATAGAACACCTGAGACTGGGTAATTTATAAATAAGAGAAATGTGTTTCTCACAGTTCTGGAGACTTGGAAGTTCAAGATCAAGGCACCAGAAGATTGGTGTCTGGTGAGGGCCACTCTTTGCTTCCAAGATGGCGTCTTGTTGGCTGTGTGGTAACATGTCACAAGGGCAAATGCTGTATCCTCACTGGCGGAAGGTGGAAGGGCAAAAAGGGGCCTACCTATTTTCCTCAAGACCTTTTATAAGGGGTCTCCTCCCATTCATGAGGGTGGTGCCCTCATGACTCAGTCACTCCCTGAAGGTCTCACCTCTTAGTACCTTCACATTGGATCTTAGGTTCCAACATTTTGGGATGGACATATAGGTTCAAACCATAGCAGGATTGTTTTCCAAATTGGTGTTGCAAGATTGCCTTATCTGCTTATTTTCCGAGCATGACCTTCTGTTTCACAAGTTAAATATAAGGAAAATTCCATCTTTCTTTCAAATAAAGTAAAGCTTTAAATATCTATAAAACAGATGTAGAGGTCTTTTATCTGTAATTTTTTTATCCTTTTAATGCTGAAATAAAATTTAGTTGAACAGGTGTCAGTTTCCTATATTTACTAGCTACATTTTTTAAAGCAAATTTTAAGAAAGTTCAATGGATATGTAGAACTGTATACAGATGTTTTGCTACATTTATACTCATGGGTTGCCAGTAGGGTCTCTATAAATGCTTATTCCTTTCTTAATATTTGCTACAAGATATAATTTTTTTGTTCATGCATTTACTTGTTTAAGTTTCATTAAGGATGAGTCTAATTTATCTTCATTATAAGCTTATGCATAGTGCTAGGGACATACACGATTGATACATATTTGTTGAATGAAATAATGAAAGGTTTTGTTGAAACCAATGTTATAGGCATGATTTTAGTGGATATTATATCTTGGTGTAATATATAATACTCAATGATATATCTAGGTATAATGTATAATTCTGATATAATACTTGTATATAAATATGTACATTTACTGTTTGGACTGTGAATTATTTAAATCATAGAAATAATGCTTTATACTCATTTTTAGATGAGCATAGTTTTTCACATACAAAGCATATTGTGCAGATTTATAGCAAGAGTATAAGTCTTTTATAACTGTTAGTAAACATCAGAACAATCTGATGAATGACCTAATGGAACAAATATAGCTCATGCTGGGCCTTGAAAAAATAGAAATAATTTAGAGATGAGATGAGCAAAGAGATAGGATGGTTTCTAAGGATGAGAAAGATGCTTGTGAATAGTTTTCATGAATATGTAGGGTAAAAGTTTTGAAAGAGGCTATGTGGTTCAACATATATTCCAGAAGGTCCTAAATAATAGGCACAGGATTTTTGATTTCATCAGGAAATTGGACATTATAGATTCTTGAATTAGGCATAAATGTATTGAACCTACTTTCATCAATACCTGTCTTAGGCAGATTAATCTACATGTGGCATGGAAATGTTTTTAAAGTTATTTTTAGGCCTGATATTGTAAAGAAAATATTTTTAAGTTATTCTTTCCATATTTAATTTTATGAAATTTATGTTACTTAAAAACAAAATCTGCAGTTTGAATTGTAAGTGACCTCTCTTCTATCTCCTTTTAATCTGAATCCTTCTGAGATTGTAGTAAGCATTGTGATATTTTCCACTTGTTTACAGCACAATGTGCATTTTTTTTACTTGTGAACACAAACATGCAATGAGATACACCATTGATTCTTACAATTTAAATTTTATATTTCATTATTTTGTTTAACATTGTCCTATTTGGTAGAAATGCTTTATATTTTATAGTCTACCTAAGCATTAAAAATTTTGAACTTTGCTATGGTATTTGGCATGATTTGGATATCAGAATATATCTTAGGGTGTAACTCCTTGCTTAACTCTTTTTTGCATTGCTCTTAGAATATAATTCCGAATGGTAAATGTGCCAGCCCTCAGATGCTATGGCTGTCGTCTATCCCTCCAGCTTCCTCTAATGTCACCCCTTTTATGGCAAACTTGACTTCAGCACCCTGGATTATTTCTTGTAGTTCTTTTCTGATTCAGAATATTCACGTAAACTGTCATCTTAAGCTAGAGCACTATCACTCACCCAGTACCCCCCCCTTTCCTAGGCAGCAACTTACTCATGATTTTATTTGCTTGGTTATCTGTTTAATATCTGACTCCCTGTGTCAGTTGTAGCCTCAGTGAAGATGGAGACTGTGTCTATTTTGTTGCACTGTGGTATATCCATTGCCCTGCAGAGGACTAGGCATGTAGTTGGTCTTCAGTAAATATTTGTTAAATGAGGTGAAGGAGTGTCTTCCAGACTGATTAAGTTGTTCTTCAATGTTTTTTAACCACATAGGAGTGTTAACGGCCATAAGGAAGCCTCTTAGCTATTTGAGGGCTTTTGCAATTTCTCTTGGTTTATTTTATTATCTCGTATGTTGATTAGTATTTGAATCAAAGGCCATTTATACTATTTTAAACATTAAATTTACTATCTTTTTGTAAGCTTATATTTGGAATTAATGTCTGAAACCCCAAGAAAACCAAGGTCTTGGTATATCAGTGAGGAGCTTTCCAATGAAACAGTTGCATGCATTTTTTATGAACATTAGAACTTGTAGTGCAGAAAATACATAGAAATTCCCAGTGCACAAGTTTTCATTGCCTGAAGGCTGTTGGCTAACAGTTTACCCTTAACTGTTTGGGAATGTGTTCTTATTTGTTGGGTAAATAGAATATATGTGATGATTCATTTTTGCAGACTGTCATTCTCCTCATACTTCATAAACACATTCTTTAATTTTAATATTTTAATATCAAGGAATATATGAATTTTAGAATTTAATTTTAACAATTGAACAGTTCTTTCATGCAAGGCACTGTTCAGAAGGTACACTAATAATACATAGTCTCTGGCGTTAGGAGTTTATTGGTAAGCTAGTGAGGAAATAGGGCGAATGCTATAAGCAATCTACTAAAGCCATAGGAATATTGAGGAGAAACTATTTCAACAAGGGAATCAGTTAAATGTTCATCAAAATAGGTGATATTAGACATGAACCTTTAAAGATGAGTAAGATTTCAGTAGGTGAATTGGTAAGAACCCTGTGACTTCACTGTATGTTTTGTGTTGGGGTTTAAATTTCAAGCCAAATGGGAAGTACATGCATCAAGTAGAGATGAAACTATTTGCTTTTTCACTGATAGATCTCGGTTAGAAACCACAGTCTGGACCTGCAGCCAAATGGTTTTTCAAATGCTTCTCCTCTGGAGTTAAATTATCCAGACCAAGAGAAGAGGAGAACTAGGTCTTGTGTAAACTGTGACTTTTTACACTTTTTTGTTGCTAAATTGAAGAATGTAAACATCAAAGAGAGACTCTCAAAGTCCTACCCGCCATGTGATCTGTGTCTCTCATGGGCAGCAGTGACTAAGGAATGAAGAGATTGTCTAATAATATTTTTCTCTTGGGAGCAGAAGTTTCTGTACAAGAGAGGGACTTAGGATTCCCTCTAACAGTGTATTTCTTAAGAGAAAACTTACCTAAGTTTTAAATGATACATACTTGTAATAGTTAAATAAGGCCTTTATTTAGTTCTAATATTGGCTTTTCTTTGAAGCCATCAGTTTGTTTTGAAGGAAAACTATTAAATATTTAATACCCATTCTAGTCCCTCTTCCTTCAAAGATGTTTAAAGGGAAGTCGTGTTTGTATTAGTGGAAATCTTGGGCAAATAATATTAAAAGGATGTTATGTCTGATTTGTGAATGAAACCCAAGGTTGATTTTAAGGCCGTCGTCATAAAATAAGTTAAAGGACATTATTTTACTATGCAATCTAATAAAGCTAACCACACTATTAAGATTGATTTAAATTCAATTTTACTTTACTACTAAAAATATTGTAATGAAATACTATCCTTGGTTAGTATTCCTTCTCTGTCGTGAAGGCAATGTTAAATGCCGTTCATTGATAGCAAACACTAGGAGCATTTGTTGCTATCAGGTGTACCTAACTTTCCAAAGTTGTCATATTTTATAGAGCAAATATTTGTAGGTTATGGACTTTAGTGTGAGACCTTTGGTTGTGAAAGTTTATTAGCTGACTCCAGTTACATTGATTTATGCAGTAGTAAATATGATGAAAGGAGGGATTGTATTCTACTGGTCAGAAAAACAGTGGAACAGAGGGGATTAGACTTATATTTTAGGTCATCCACTCTCTGGGGCATATTTTCCTTATAAAAAATGTTTCAATGATATAAATGCCCATTTGATAGAACATAAATAAATGTCACTTAAAAAGTATTATAGAAGAGTTGCAGAACTTGGATTTCTTTCTCCACGAGGCCTAAATAACTACACTAGTAATAAACAAACAAATCTGATGTTTCTCTTTCTCTCCCCAAATAGATGTATGCGTGTGTAAATATATGTGTGGTTTGTTCTCTTATGTGAAATTTAAGTCTATAATACTGAGAAAATTAAACTAGCATTTAATCTTTTAGGGTTATTGTGCAATGAAAAAATAAACTCATAAAAAATAGCCAATTAAAACCCATTCCTGGATTTCTCGCTATGGAGCGGCTGTGCACTGAGTCAGTAATTGGGAACACACAGATGGAATCAGCCCTCATAAAAATACAATCTCTAATGCAATAGATCCTATGGACTCTGGCAGAGACAGCATGAATACTAGGAGTATTGAACAGTGGCCAGAGAAGTGGGCAAACTGCTCATCTTCACCTAAGTATTTGCGCTTAGCGCTGTGATGTGGCTTCATTGTGTGACTCCTGTACCATCTTTCTGCTTTTCCACCACTCATCTTTGTTTATTATGCTACGTACGTGGTGAGTTTTTTTTTTTTTTTTTAAATGGGAGAATGTTGGCTTGGTGATCAAGTCATCTCTACGCTAAATGGGGCACTGTCCACGTAATGGTCTCCTTTCCCCTCCTCTTCTGCAGATACTGGTCTGAAGAACTGGGCTGAAAACTGGCAATGGGCTGGGCATTGGTAAATGAGGAGACAGCATCTTGTGCATTCTTCTATCTGTGTCTCTTCTTGCCCTCTTCTCTCTAAAGCACGTTCAATTTTCCTGTCTTTGCTTCTGCTTTCTTTGCCAGACTGTCAGGGAGAGCCGACGAAAAATCAGATAGACCTGTGGATCAGTGCTAGTACACACATACGGTTTTTAGCTTCAGCCAAACCTTGAGTACTGCTTAGCAGGTCCTTTCCCCTGTCTCCCAGTCAGCTCCCTTTATCATCTGTCATGCTCTTTGTATATTTGCATGGGCTATGCTTTTCCTGAAATACCTTTTTACATAGTCCTTCATCAGATAAGGCCTAGTCATCCTTCAAGGGAAGACTGGAATGTTACTCCAATGTGTGAAGCTTTATAGCCCACCCCTTCCTCCTGCCTACATCCCTGTGTCTTGTCCCCAGCAGAATTAGTTTCTTTCTTTTGGAACATCACAAGTAGCATTGTCCTTACTTTTATGCCTTTGTCTCCCACAGGCAATTACTGGAGGCCAAGTCCATGCCTCATTCATTGTTGTCTTGCCCAGTGCTTGGCACATGGTGGACATTATTTTGGGTCTGATAGGTAAATCCATGTCTGTGACTATGTTGGCAGTCTCAAAATGCAGCCTACCAGAGGAGTGAGAGCCATCCTGTTCTCAACATTTATCACAAATGTCTTCCTGTTTATAATTAACGTACTTTAATAGTTTGAAGACATCACTATTAATATTTACAATATTAGTAGTATTAAATAGTAAACAGATGGAAGGATGAAGACATAGTTCAAATGATAAACTAGGTTCCCTATTTCAGATAGGGCAATAAAATACTTTCAGGTAAATATCTGTACTCATCTTTTTACAGGATTTTTTAGATAATGAGCTTCCATGGTGTCTGAGTAGTTGTGCCACAGCTTGTTAGCATTTGATCTGTGTGCTGCCACTTATATATTAGCTTTCTCGGTGTTTCTTTCCCACCCTTATCACCTCTTCTCTTTGCTACTCTCTGTTGCCTCCTAACTATGGCTCTTCCTACAAAAAATCTACAGCTCTTTTCAGAGCTCATTTTCATCAGCCACTTGCCAGCTGTTGAGGCAGCAGCTGATTTTTGTTATCTCGTGCAAGGGTGTGACCCTTGGCTCACACCTGCCAAGCTTCTAGCTCTTTTCCCTTGCTGCCTTGAAAAAACCCAAGTCCCTTATTACATAAAATGGCCCAGCTGCTATCTATCTTGTAACAGGCGATCAGGGAATAGTTTTCTGTAGGATGATTAATAACAAGACTAGTTATGGGGGAAGCTAGGCGGTGTCTGACATAACTTGTATCAAGCAGCATGGGTTACTTTAGTCACTGCTGTGTTGCTGTACATCGGGGACTCTTTAAGGCTATATTTTATGCAAGAATTTACAAACCTTCAGGAGCTTATTTACATGTGCCTAGTTTATTTACTTTCACCATACATTTCAGTGCAGAGATTTATTTCGGTTGGAACTTAGCAATATTGGCTTTGAAGACATCCTAGTCTAATGCAAATTTCATTTTTTAAAATTTATCTTATTTTTGTCATGCCATTATTTTAATTTTGTTTTTGTCCAGCACAAATGAAGTTCACTATGCCCTAAATAACAGATTTGTTGTAATAACCATTTTCGTATGTAATAGTTTAACTGAAATGTGGTGGTATATATATTTTGTGGGGGGATGGGTCAGAATTGGAAGAAACGCTTTTTCCAAGGATTACTGATCGTGTGGCAGCAAAATTCTTTGTGTGCTTACAGGAAAGACACTCAATTTATAATATATAACACAATGCAAATTAAATGCTACCATTAATAGATAGTCTTCTAAGCAAACGCTAGATGTGATAATGTAGCAATGTAAAATTGAGATTTTTTTTTGAAAAGGAGAAATTTTTTTATATATATTAGTTTCAGGCATCTTTGCCATCAGCGCGTTGGCTTTCAAAGCATGATAAGCAGTCACTTTTAGCTAAATTCATCTAAGCATTAAATTAGCATGTATTTATTGAGTTCTCATAATGTTCTAGACACCGACCTACATCCTGGGGATAGAGTACTAGTGAGTATAACACATAAGTAGCCTTCAATGTATTCTATTGCAATTCAGGAGTGCTTTTATAAATAGAAATCTGGGTTCTGTGCTTTCTCCTATAGACAAACCAAGAAGTATATGACAATTTATGTAGATTCTATAAACGTGTTTAGCTCTTTTCGGAAAGTTGACAGGTCATTCACTTTTTGACAGCACAAAGTTTGTAAATCTTGGATAAACACGTAATCAGCGTACATCATGATGTGAGTTAAAACTATTTTCGAAGGGCTTATTTTTCACCATACTTCCATTGCCGTAATTCAAAGCTGGCTATTCTGCCCAAATGGTATTGAGATGTTGACTCTTCAGGCAAATCAGTCAGTTGGAGGGGTTTCCAGTTAAACAACAGAAGGATACTTGTGCTATCATTTACATTCCATAGAGTTTTATATTTTTCCATGTATTTTTTTTTTTTTTTTTGAGACAGAGTCTCACTGTGTTGCCCAGGCTAGAGTGCCGTGGCATCAGCCTAGCAAACTCCTGGGCTCAAGGGATCCTTCTGCCTCAGCCTCCCGAGTAGCTGGGACTACAGGCATGCGCCACCATGCCCGGCTAATTTTTTTCTATATATTTGTAGTTGGCCAATTTCTTTATATTTTTTTAGGTAGAGATGGGATCTCGCTCTTGCTCAGACTAGTTTCGAACTCCTGACCTTGAGCAATCCGCCTGCCTCAGCCTCCCAGAGTGCTAGGATTACAGGCATGATATTTTTCAATGTATTTTTGCATGAAAAAAATCTGATTGCATTCTCCTACCCCCCCCCCTATAATTTAGGCTTACCAGAAATTACTATTCTGCTTTCTTAGATATTAAGATGATACTCAAAGGTGTCAACAGCAATAATATTAGCCATTCATTTATAGATCGGGAACAATTGTCAAGAACAGTACTGGGAACTATATATTCTGGTAGGTGTGGAAGTTATGCTGTGAGTGTTTCCTTGCTCATGGAGTTAATAGCAAAGAAACCAGCCATATGAATCCTCAGGTTATGCTTTAAAATAAAGATAAAACTATTCAAAGCAAAATTGGTTTAGATTTTGGAGCTTTTCTATTTACCCCAGACATCCCTGCACGAGGAGAGTGTAGTAGCTTGGTTTGAAGGCCATTTAAAAGTTAAAGAGTGGCAAACTGCTCTATGTGTGAAATGCAATGTTGATTCACTGAATTGAAACAATCTCATTTACTTGCCTTTGCTCCTTGAACAGTTAGATGAAGTGCTACTGTAAATTTTGTTTTTACCATTCTCAAAGATTTTCAGATTATTTTTTAAAGCAGACTCATGATATGTTGTTGAAATGCTTCATTTCAGAAAGTTACATATGACTAGGCATGGCCTAAATGGAAAAGTTAAGTTAAATTACTGCTTATGTAACATTTCTTTCCAAGCATTGAGTCTGATTTCCATTACTTAATAAGAAACTCATCAGTGATTTTATTTCCACTGCCTTAGTCCATTTATTGTTTGCTTAAGGTCCTTTAAAAAACAAATTTCACTGTTATTTTACGGTCAGTTTGACTAAACAACAAATACTGGGTTAATGTTAAAATACTGATTGTCTTTCGGTATAATTTGATCTGCAGTAAAACCTAATCTGACATGATTTATTTGTGAGTTGATGACAAATGGGATGAAATGGTTAACAGCTTAGAGCATCTAGGCAAAACCTTAAATGGATTTAAAATTAGCTATCTTATATTTGTCTAAAATACTCTTTATCCTCTGAGACACCAACCAATTTTTCTTTTAAAAGCACATCTAATCAATTTCAAAGTGAAGAAAAATAAAGCCTGAGCCAGTTTCGAAAATTATTCCTCCTTGAAATGTTCTGAGTGCTGGAATTTATTTTACAGTTCCAGAAAAGCAGGCTTCGGGACTGAGAAGAAGGGGATGAATAGTGTCTAAATCTGCTTTAGGAGAAAGCTTGTTAATCGAGCTACACCTCATTTTCCTTTATCTGTCACTACATAAATAATAGGCGGAATTTCTTGGTCGGTTGTATTCTACGTGCACTGCATAAAGCTTAAAGTCAACTAACTGTAGCAATTTTGATTCTTCCTTAAGCTTTCCTTTTCTTGCTAAATTCCCTTCCCCATCTCCCTTTCCTGACTGCGGTATGATCCAAACACAGTTACATAGTTTAGACCATTAGAGTCTTCATGTCTGTCTTTAAATGTATACATTCAGTCTGGAAATGCAGTGTGGGTTTCTTGCAGGATGAAGTAGAAATTACAGTGAAGCAGGCTGTTAGCTATAAACTGAATCTTAGTTTTGAGCTTTTCACATTTTGTTTGGCAACATTTTTCTGTGAAGGTAATACAATAATAAGGATTAACTGTGTCTAACAGCATTTATCAGAAAACCCAACGTTAGGGGCTTAATCAGTACAGAAACGTTTCTCTCTCACTTGGAAAAAGGAGGTTTAGCAGGAAGGTGATGCACGGCTCTATCTTGGCTTCATGATCTTGAGGGACCCAAACTCCTGCCTCCTCCTCTTCCTTCTTCAACATTTTGACTCTGGCTTTCATTTTCAGAGTCACCTCACATTACATGATGGCTTTGGGAGCTGGGCTTTCTCATCTACATTCTATGTTGCATAAAGGAAGGAGGCAAAGCAGGGAGGACAAAGGGCATGCATTTTCCAGCTCAGCCAGCAGCTTTCCAGGAAATTCCACACAACACTTGCATATCATTAGCTTGCATTTAAGAACAGGGCCACACCTAGCTGAAAAGGGTTAGGAAATTGATGTAGTCTTTTAACTGAATGTATTACCTCATAAATAAAAGAGAGAATGGATATTATGTGTGGTCACTGTGCATATATGTGGTGATTATTTCTATGATTTTCAGTTTTCTCATCTTTAAAATGGGCACAAAAGTGTCTTCCTTATGGTAGTTTTATGAAGATTAAGGGGGTTTACTGCATGAATGATGCTTAGGCCTGGAACATAGTAAACATCAACATAGTTGATTTTCTGGTCCTCATTTCCTTTGTCCTTATTACAGCATTACAGCAGTGGGAAGTCCCAAGGCTTTATGGACTCTTACGATGATTCACATTAATTTGTGAATTATTTCACTTTAGGGATTAATATGAGCTTTGTTTTGCAGCTGGTGTCTTGCATTGCCTGTCTTCTATAATGCCTTATGCAGCATGGTATTGAGGTATGTTCTATCTTTATGCCTTATATATAATTGAGAATTGAGGGTTACTCACTCTTTGAAGTGGAAAAGGATTAGCCACGGGGTGATTAATCTGTTCTCCTGAAATTTGGGGGATTAAAGATTTCACTCAAACAGTCTACCTAAGGAAGCAGCAAACTCTTTAGGAACCAGCATTAAAACAAGGGCAGCCTCAGGCCAGTCACAAGGCTGATCTTGTAAGGTCCTTCTCCAGTAATACGATTGTAGGAATACTAGTTTCCTCAGATCTATTAAGCCAGTCATAGCCTGTAGTGGTGTTTTATATATAGACTGAGAGTGAGGGGCTGATCTGGTGTCCTTGAAGTTGCTGTTACAATTCATAACATCCAATTTTGCTGCTTGAGACACTGACTTCTTTGATTTTTGCTCTTGAGTTCCAAAAATTGCAGATTGAGATTCGAACTACTTTAAAGCAATACTCCTGAGAATAAAATAGTTCAGGGATACTTACACTAACACATTTTTGACATGTATGTTTATGAAAGGAACTGCATGTATTTTTTTCTCCCAAATGAGCAGTGTGTTATTAATAACTGAGTTCTCAAACACTTAGGGAAGTACTGGTTCTTATATTTCTTACTTCCATGCCTTTCGGCAGGTCATTAAACTCTCAAAGACTTAGTTTCCTCATCTGTAAAATGGGAATATGTATACTACCTGTTTTGTAGATTATTTGGGAGAATTAAATAAAACCATAAATGTGAAGTATTAACAGTATATCTGGATCAAGAGATCATTACAATTATTTTATTACTACTGTTACTATTATGGAAATAAATTCAGATAACTAGCCAATTTAACTAGGGTGATAGTTTGTTGCACAGCAAGAGATAAATGAACTATCCCAAATTTAATGGCATAAAACAACCACCATTTTATTCTCACAAATCATGTGGGCAGAATTCTGACAGAGCATTATGGGTAAGGGCTGCTGTCTGCTCCACACTAGGCTTTCAATGGGGAAGATTTCAAAGACTGGGGGTATCTCAGGGGTGGGTCCTGGGATCATCTGGATGCTCCTTCACTCACATGCCTGGTTTCTGGGCTGTAGTGACTTGAAGGCTGTGTCCAGCTGGACTGTTGACTAAAGAACCTATACATGGTCTCACCATGTGGGTTGGTTTCTCCCAGCATGACAGCTGTGTTTGGAAGGGGAACATTCAGAGAGCAGGTAGGTCAGGTGACCTAGGGGAAGCCGCATCGTATTTGATGATCTCACGTCAGAAGTCACACAGCATCACTTCTCCCACATTCTATTAGCTGAAGCATTAATGGACCTTCCCAGATTCAAGGGGAGAGGCCACCGTCCTTTTTTCTCATTGGGAGGAGTGTCAAAAAAAACTGTGGACCATCTCCAATGCCCTACTGCTGATTATAAAAGGATGAAAGGTGATAAGAAGTACGCAAGATTAAGTTTGAAAATAGTTTTTTCTGTAAATTATTCTCAAGAAAGTAATGGAACTGTAACCTGCCTCCATCTAATATGGGCACGCAGTTGAAGATTTTCATCAAAGGCCTAAAATCAGTGTAAATTTAATCCTCGCTTTTAATCTTGTTAATCTTAGACATTTACACTGTCAACTCTAGGACAAATTTAAAAAAAATACAGTCGTGATTCTCAGGCAGGCATACTTTTTTTAAAAAAAAACTTAATAGAAGTCTCTCTTTCTAAGGTTTTTATGAGGATTAAAGTGCCTACTTTTAAAATGCTTAGATCAGTACCAGGTATACAATAAGCCCATTGTAAGTGTAATCAAAAAAAAATTTCACAGATCAGGCTGGCTTAAAAAAAAGTCTGTAAGCTGCTTTTAAAAGCTAAAAGTATTAATAGAAAAATAAATTACTTTTAAGTAATATTATGTTTACCAATATTGTATCATTGACATCATCACCACAATGTTTTTTCAAAAGATTTGAAAAACCAACAAAAGTGATTTTGATAAATTTGTTTTAAAGTCAAATTCATTGTGACGAAATAAACAAGTGAGTCAAGTTTTTGAATGACAGTGAATGATCTTAACTCCTTTCTAAGGACAGTAGTTACAATTTTATTTCAGACGTCAATGTCTCATTAATTTTCCAGATTGATCCCTGTTATTTATTTGGAAGTGACAGCATATCATCAAACTCAGTTAATAGCTCACTTGTTCAGATAACTGTGTTCTGGATTATTTCTGATCTGTATTTCAGTTGTCTCAAATTAAATGAACTTTTTCTTGGGTCCTGGTAGCTTGTTTAAAAACATGACATTATGGCACCCAGTGATTGATACTACTTTAAACTTATCAAAACCAAAAAGGAAATATATTTACATTTAAATGACCAACTCTTTTCTGCTCATTTTCAAGTCTGCTATTTCATTTGTATTTTTTGGTGACCTCAGACTAGAAGCACCTTGTGTAAGTAGGAGTCCAAAAGTGATCTGAAAGTCAGTGAAAATTTGTCTTTCTTGATGCTTTTCTTCTCCCTGTGAATGAGGTGAGGCCACCAAGGTTAAAGTCTGCCATGCATAGTTTTTTTAGTTACCCATTCTGAGTCTCAGCCAGTTACGTGAGCAGCTCTGATGGTTAACTTTGTAAATCATTCAGGAATCTGTCGGCTTTCTCAAAACATACCTGGGCCTTTAGGCAGCAGTCTACAGGTGATTGCCCCTGGATGTTTGCCTAAGCATGATTTAGAAAATTGGTTGGAAGCTTTGCTCTTCCCCAGCTATCAAAAATTAACCTGCCAGAAATTGCGAACACAGCAAAATTATGTTAGTGATTCTGACTCATGCACAAGACTTTCCTTTTTAAATAAAGCTGGCTATTCCAAATTCCAAAGATTCAGCATTTATTATGTGGTAATTTACTTTTATATTTGTGCTATGAATAGGACACATTCATTGTCAATCTCTTTCCCTGTCTCAAGCCTTTATCTGGGGTGTTGATTCAGTGTACACATGGAGGCAGGTAACTGGAGTTCTCTTACTCCTTTGCTGATCATGGGATTCTCCTTTGCTGGGGGAAAACAAAAAAGGAGAATCTTTGAATCACAGACTTAACTCCAAGAGGGACTGTTGGCTGATCTCCAAACAGGCCCGGGAATGTATTGTTCTTCAGGATGCCTTTGGGCATTCATTAAAGCATCCTGACTGGTCACAGGGGTGACAACCTCCAGAGCTGAGAGGGGGGTGTTCTTTATGACACATACACAACTTTGTTTATTCAGCTCCACTCATATGTATATATTTAGGAAAGTATATTCACAACCTTTCCAATCAATACCACTTGACTTACAAATTGCTAAGTTCATTTCTAGAATTTCATACTTAATAATTAAAGCAAGCTTCAAAGGCTTTGAGATTTTACATATAACTACTAAATAGTTACATCTGTGAGGGTTGTGAGATGATCTCCAAAGGTGTTTGCAGCTCTAAATCCCTATGATTCTGTGAACCATAATTATTTTTCCAAAATTAAGCCGCCAATTCTATCTTTTTTGCCTTTGCTTAATTCTAAGTGTAAACATTATTTTTGTCAAAGTGCTGTACATACAGGTAGCGTTGTCGATATGAATGGCTGAGAAGAGGAAGGTGTTCTACTTTCTCTTCTTTTTAATCATTGGTCAATCTCATACATTATTTCTTTTCAGTAATAGGAGCTCGTTTACATTCAGAAGTTTTGGATTAAGTCGAGGATGAGGAAGCATTCACCATGCGGTCCCCAATTCACTTCCATCTACGGAACTGGAAATCATTCTTTTCAGAGTTTTAAAAGCGTCATCGTAAACTCAGAAGCCTCATGGGTTAAGTTAGGTATCTTTAAAAAGTTAGGCAAATATTGTGTAAGTGTTGCCAGAGCTTCAGATTGCATTTTAAGAAGACAGAAGTCCAGATTTTTGTTGTGAAAATGTCCACCTTCTTGGTGCTGTTCGAAATTATTTAATACAGTTCTGCATCACCAGGTCTACTGGTTCTTTAACTTAAAACCAGGCATGCTTCAACTTCATGCCTTCATGCTGCTAGATATTCTGTTGTGAATCATTCCCCCATACAGATCCCTCCCCTTGGGGATTTCCACCCACTTTTCATTGGGGTGTTGTACAAGTATGAACATGCCTGGAAACTATAATCATCTGTGGATTTTGACAAAAGTTCCTCAGTAGCTGTTACTATGCTTATTAAGTTTCTGAACAAATTTCTGTCTCCTCAATTAACTGGCATCCAGGACTGATGCAGATAACCTGGTCATCCGCACGCTCAAAACTCTTCCTTTTTACCACTTTTCTTCCTTGGGGATCAGCTCAGAACCTTTCACATTTTTGTTTCAATTTATTTTTTATCTTTCAGCATCATCCCTGTCCTTGACCCAGTGCACACCTCAGCACCGATGGTTTTCTTCATTCTTATTATCTTTTAATTTTTATTATGAAGAGGTGTTTCATAACATGCTCCTTTTTGCTTTCAACACTCTTTCACTTATTACATCACTAAAAAAATTGGATGAATAATACACAGAAAAATAGCTCAAATTATTGCATAAATATGGTGAACACATTTAAATTAAAGGAAGATGCTATAGGCTGATATTAGAATAACATTACTCTGACTGTTAAATCCATTTGTTGCTGGCAGTCCAGGTTGATATCCCATTTTTCTTGAACACAGACTTGGTCACTTCAGTGAAATTTTTACAGTGAGAAGTTGTCAAGAGCTGCTAAGTAGATCATATGGCACAGCAGTTACAGCATATACAGATTGGTGTATTAGAGTTCCTGAAATGATTCGGTTGGTCTTCTTATGAAATGAATTTTGGGTTCCACTTACTAAACATCAGTTTGATTGTATTTCTGTGTCTCCCATTGTGTAGGTAAGACTGTCATGAATGATCTTGCCAGTTGCCTTGTTGGAACCAGTTGGACGTTATCTTCATTTCCCTGCTATCCATGTGTGATGTGTTCTGAAAGGATAGAATTACAGTTAGAGATACCATTTTTGATTGTTTACTCTGAGGGAGATGTGAAATATTTTATGTTGTCATGAAGATCTATTAAATGCGTTTATTTTTCACAACAGTGTTATGGAAAAGTGCCATTATTGCTACTTTACAGAGGGAAAGCCAAGATAGAGGAGTGGAAATTACTTGCCTAGATCACACAGGTAGTAAATTAGTCCTAGGAGTTTAACATACAACTGTCACTCTTAACCATTGTACTAGACTGCCTCTCATTACTTCATTCAAAATAGTTCATGGCTAGTGTAGCCAGGGTAGCCTTTAGTAAACAATAAATCCTTCTCTAGACCCATACAAAGCAATCCCTAATAAGTTGTTAGGGAAGCGTTGTACGAAATAAGGTAAGGTTCCTGTCAATATTTTGAAGAATTTATTGTTCTCCTCTTTTGCAAACTGAAAATGGATTTGTCTGAGTCTGCCTGCAATCTTCTGGCTCCTCCCCGATCTCTCGAGTTCCTTCAAAGGTCACTGCAGTTGTTGGATCTATTTTGCAAGTCCTCTCAGAAAATCTGGTCTTTAATCAAATGATCCAGGGGGGTTGAAACACTTTTTCAGCAACCAAGTGTTTCTCAAAACATATTTTTTTTCATCTTTAGCTTCACTTTTCCTTCTGACCAGTTTTTATTCTGCTCTTTTCAGTCATTTAATTATTCTCTTTGTCAAGGAATTTGTAGTTTGGCTATCTTTTTATCATCCTTTACCTTTAAATACCATTAATCTCAAAATATATGCCTAATTCTTGTTATGTATTTGAGTATCGCTTTAAATTGTAGAAGCATTTGTTTGGTATTTCACTAGAAGAAAATTTAAAAAGTATATCAGAAGTTGTCTTCTGCAAAGCGCTGGGCAAGTTATCTTCTGCAACGCGCTGAATTTTCTCTGAACTAGTAACAATAATTACCAACCTTTTTTTTTTTTTTTTCTCAACATGAGCCAGTAAAAGGACTTGATGTTTTCAAGAACATCACTTAAATCTTTCAAGATAAATTTTCAAAGGTTGGCTTCTGTTATTTCTTTGTTTTGTGTAAAGAAGTGCTGTGATTGAAAGAATACCTAATCATAAACAGAAAGCACATTTTTACTTTTGTTTGGCCAGTGATTCACTTTATGCTAATTTTTACCTTCCATCAGGTATCTGGAAACAAACTGAATTTGTAAACTTTAAGGATGGTTGAGGACATCCGGGATAAAATCACGTTTTAAAAATGCAAAGCTAGTTAGATTTACAGTGAATTTGACTATCTGTAGTCTCATATCCTATTTTTATTAATGGAAAAAGAATCTGTGCCTTTGAAAAAATATTTTTTCCTATAAAAATGTTAACATTTTTTGTGATTTTATTTCTTATGCTTGAGGTTTTATATGTACACACTTAACACACATACATATAAAATTAAATTTTAGCATGCATTGAAACATGAAAATTACAACACAGTATTTCCTAGCTGAACACAAAATATGCTGGGAAATTTTAATGTACATTCACAAAGCCAATGACAGACTTGCCTATAGTTCTTAGAGGCAGTTTCTTTGTAAAATACATTCCATGATTTTATTTTACCTTCCAGTATTTCTGATTCCTCAGGGTCAGAATTTGGTATTTCTGTTAAATCCATATCCCAGGTCTATCACTGACACATTTACCCTCCTATGAATAATATCTTTGTAGTCTGTGATACATCACAATGTCAAGAAACTGATCTCATTCCAATTTTTAACTCTGTTGGAACGAATAAAAAATTCCAGTTGCTTCCAAGTTTTGGAGAGAAGAGAGAAGACAATTATTCAAAACGATAGCTTTAATGTTTATTTATGGTTTCAAACTAGTGCTGTTCATTATTATTTTTAAAACCACAATAATCCTTTGATAGCAAATTTATGTTATGTAGACCAGTGAACCTATTTGTTTAAGTTCACAGACAACATGTCTATTAAAAAGATCAGGGTTCTTTGAACATGGTATTAGACACACTAAGTAGGTAGCTCAGGAAGACTTTAAATGTATTGTTTAAATGCCCTTTCTTGCTTGCTTTTCTTGCTTGCTTCCTTGCCTTCCTCCCTCTTTCCTCTCTCTTCCAAGACAGGATCTCACTGTGTTACCCAGGCTGATCTTGAGCTCCTAGGCTCAAGCAATCCTCCTGCACTGGCCTCCCAAAGTGCTGGGTTTACAGGCAAGAGCCACTATGCCTGGTCATGAGTGCCATTTTAACACATTAACTGCCATGTGAGTTGTATTTAACTCATGCTAGTTTTGAGCCTTTGGCCTTATGAAGCACATGTAACTCATATGTTTCTTCACCTTGGGAGCTGCAAGAACTATTTTTCAAGTTGCATGTAACTCATGCACAGAAAACAATAAAAAATAACAATTTTTGCATTAAGTTAGAAAGGATTATTTTGTTTTTGAAGTTTTTATTCTATTTCCTGTAAAACACCATGGCTCTAATAAGGCAATTTCTTTTTTCTAGTGTAGTAGTCAGTGTGTTAGAAGATGAACGTTAAGTATTAAAGTTTAACTCAAAAAATAACCCATGTTGGCATTTGGTATATTTTGGTATGTATAAGTAACAGTATTGAAGAAAAATAAAATATGATAATGTTAATATGTTATCAGTGGTGTTCCATAGTCAGTTTATACAAACTTATTAAAGATTATTTCATTTCATGTCACTTTGGGATCTATTTTGCTTAATTGGTGGAGATTTTTGTATGTGTGTGTGTTTGTGCACCTGTACTCTTTAGGTAGGAGGCATGGCAGTTTGTGGGGAAACTGGTTCCAGCTGCCTGTTTTTTTCTTTGAGAGTTAGAAGAGGCATGGGGGAAGGAGTACATACAGGTTAGATTCCCCAAGGTCTGTCTTCGTTTGGCTATCAGCACTGGATTTGCCCCAGGACTAACATTCTACATATATATTTTTAACTTCAGCCTGGGTGTTAGTATTTCTACCCCATGAAGATTAAATACTAATTATCTCAATGGTTCTTGTTAGCGCTGAATAGACTTGAGGACCAGGTCCCCTGGTTGATACATTGTCGGGGCTGCAGTAATACCGTCCTTCTTTGCACGACAACAAAGAATCCCCAAGTAAGGTCGCACTTTGCTTTGCAAGCCAC
>CAUYRT010011723.1:0-24243 GCA_963574885.1 Lepilemur ruficaudatus
CTAATATTTTAACATTATTCCATCCCTCAATTAAATGTCAAATTTTTATTTAAAAATATAAATTATAAGTAGCCAAACCATATAATTTCAATTACAGTGCCTCATGTTCTTCTATCCAAGCATTAGTAGAAGGGTTAATAAGAATTCAAAGGGAAAATTAAGGACGTAAGGCAGCAGAACAGACACTACGGGATCTGTTTTTTTTTTTTTTTTTTTTTTTTTTTTTATACAGAGTCTCACTCTGTTGCCCGGGCTGTAGAGTGCCATGGCATCAGCCTAGCTCACAGCAACCTCAAACTCCTGGGCTCAAGCGATCCTTCTGCCTCAGCCTCCCGAGTAGCTGGGACTACAGGCATGCGCCACCATGCCTGGCTAATTTTTTACATATATATATTTTTAGTTGGCCAATTAATTTCTTTCTATTATTAGTAGAGACGGGGTCTTGCTCTTGTTCAGGCTGGTTTCGAACTCCTGACCTTGAGCAATCCGCCCGCCTCGGCCTCCCAGAGTGCTAGGATTACAGGCGTGAGCCACTGCGCCCGGCCGAACAGCCATTTCTTTTCTCACAGCTCTGGAGGCTGGAAGTCCAAGATCAAGGTGTCAGCACCTTGATTTCTCCTAAGGCCTCTCCTGGGCTTGTAGAGGGCCATCTTCTCTCTTTGTCCTCAAATGCTCTCTCCTCTATGTCTGTCTGCGTCTAATGCCCTCTTATTATAAGACCACCAGTCATACTGGATAAGGACCCATCCTAATGACCTCATTTATCCTTCATTACTTCTGCAAAGGCCCTGTCTCCCAATACAGTCACATTCGGAGGTACTGGGGTTAGGGCTTCAATACGTGAATGCCGGGGGGACACAATTCATCCCGTTAAAGTCGCTAATGAGCATCTTGCACCCCAAGCTCCTTAGCATCTGCTTCTGGAAAACCCAGCCTGGGACTCCAAGCCAACCCGTCACGTCCTGATCCCTCAGGTGCAGCCTAGCCCCATGGAGACTGACACTTCTTCCCGTTTGGTCCACGGCCCTCACAGCGCCGCCATCCGTGCTGCACCTGCTCCTTCACTCAGTGGAAAAGCTCCCCCCCCCGCGAGCAGACAACTGAGGGGGAAGCCTTAGTATCTTAATGTGAACATCTAAGTATTTCTTTTTCTCTTTCCCATTCCACTGTCTCTGCCGTGGTTAAATTCGCCACCACCCTCTGCCGGGGCTCTGCGCCAGCACCCTCGGTGGCCTCGCTGTCTCTGTCTGGCCCATGTTTAATTCACGCCCTGTGCCGCAGCCCGAGCGATCTTTCTAAAGAACTCTGCAGACGTGATGTTTTTGTGATAAGAAACTGCTGTCTTTTCCTTTCTTGTAGACGATGTGGGCTCCCCTCGCGTCGAATCGGTGGCAGTCAGAGCTTGAGAGGGAAGCTGCAAATGCCTAGAAAAAGGAATACTGCTCACGTTTGCACGACAAACGAGCTATTTTAGGTCCATGGCAGGAATATATTCTTATAAACCTGTCTGTAGTGAGAAAGAAAAGGGTTATTTGTATATATATATTTTTAATTTCCTTCATGTTTCAAAAGCATTCCTTTGCACATCAGGAGCCACGTGTAGAGTCCTGGGCAGACTGGTTGCTGAGGACACACGATGTCCCACTGAGAGGACCCAGGGGCGCCCTCTGGAGTTGGGAGCGGGAACTGCAGGAGATGGGGCGGGGCAGGATCCAGCTGTGAGGACGCCCCACCCACACTGGAAACTTCTAGACAGCTTTGGAGGAAACCACAGTGGGGGAGGGTTTTGTCTCTATCCCTTGGGTAGAGCCTCTTGAACTGCAGAATCCCTTCCTTCCTTCCTTTTTACCCCTCCTCCCTCCCTCTCTTCCTTCCTTCCTTTCCTCTTTCCCTCCTCATACTTTAGTTCCAGGGGGTAGAATTTGAGCCGTCTGCAATACACATCTGATCATGCCACTTTCCTGCCAGTATCCTTCAGTTCTCTCTCAGTGGTAAAACACCCAACAGAACCTCTTGCTACCAAGAAAGCTGGGGAAGTGAGTCATGGCTTGGCAGCTTTTATAAGGGGAGGCCCAGGAGGGGGAAGGAAGCTGGGAAGTTCTGTGGGGGCGTCTGCATGTGGATCCTGGGTTATCCTTCCTGTAAGCTAACCCGTCACAGGAGGGGGTGCCACGTGGTCAGAAGGGATGGACCCTGGCAGATTGCTTAGGAACAGCTGGCTTGCTTGTTCAACTGTTTGTTTCACCGGATTTGCCTACTCTGGCGGACAGATTGGCTATAAACGCAGCTGTGGTGGCGGAAGGACTCAAGGGTGGCTCCACTGGTCCCCACCTCTTCGTGGGTAATTTGCTCCCCTGACAACTGACACTCAGGGTTGGCCAGGAAGGAAAGACTAGAAAGGCAATCTCTGCACCCACAAGAAGCAATCTTCTTGCAGGTGAAGCTCCCTCCCCAGGTATTAGCAGCACATAGGATGCTTGGAGGAGGAGCAGGATTTGGGGTGCACAGAGCACCGGGGATGCCCTGGGAAACGCTGGCTTCTCTTGCCTCAGGGAAGGGGGCAGGAAGTTGGTGGGCTTGGAGGGGACGGTTTTGTCTGTGCTGGTGCCACAGGCAGCCTGTGCTCTGGGGCTGGGTGTGGACTAAGGAATGGTGTTCAGAAACCAGGATAGTGTCTCAGACTTTTTCTAGGTAGAGATTCTTATCCTGTGGTTTGGTTATTTTGTCTGAATTGAATCCCCAGAATATTAAACATATGCATAATCAAATGTAAGTACAAGCCCGCATTTGAAAGTCAAATATAAAAGGTTTCTGGGTTTGTATCATTTTGCATTATCCAGACTTCTGCTTTTATCCATGAGAATGAATAAATAGGAGTTGTCTGAGACCAAAATAATTTTCTGGGCAAAGCAGAATAAATGTGTTAAAATGAAGAAGAAGAAGGCAAAATAAACCTCTGGAGATGGAAAGGTTTTCACTCAAGCTTGAGCTCGGAGAGATGGAATCTGCCTGTTATTTTCAATTTTTATCATCTGGCCTTTTATTAGCAAGGTGATCAGAGGGAGTGCCGAGATCGTGGAGGGAAGAAAGGACCCGAAAGTGAACACATGTGCTCATCAGTTAGCCCCGAGCAGCCGCTGCCGGAGCCCCTGACGCCAACCTCTGAACACATTAGACTCCAGTCAGTTCTCCTCAAGGTCCTCATCAAATTCCTTTTTCATGAAAATCAAATTTCTTTGGATAACTTAATTAATATTTCCGGAGGGAGCTTGAGAAAGCAACCCACTTAAGTCCTGAAGTTAGCTGGGTGTTAATTCAAATTAAGGAGGGGACTCTGCATTTCATTTCTTCTTTCCGTTTTTAGAAAAGAGTAGACATTTTATAGCTTGGGGAATTTTTGAAGACTTCTAAAATGAGGAGAGATCGTTTATTGTAAAGCCATTTCTCTTCTGTCTCATTTTGGGTTCTCTATGAAGGCCTATCTGTAGTTTTAAAAATGGCTTTCTTGATAACATTTATGTAAGAATTAGCTCTATTTTTAATTACACATACATCTCCCCTTGTCAAATGTAACAGGTGCTTAGACAGAATCAACGGACTGAAATAGTATTTTTAAATGTGCTACTTGGATTTTTGCTTCTTCTCTAAACACAGAATGTGCACTTTTTTTTTTTTTCTTTGAGACAGAGTTTCACTCTGTAGCCCAGGCTGGAGTGTAGTGGTGTCACCATAGCTCACTCAACCTCAAACTCCTGGGCCCAAGTGATCCTTCTGCCCCAGCCTCCTGAGTAACTGGGACTATAGGCATGCACCCCCATGCCTGGGTAATTTTTCTATTTTTAGTAAATACAAGGTCTTACTCTTGCTCAGGCTGGTCTGCAACTCCTGAGCTCAAGCAATCCTCCCGCCTTAGCCTCCCAGAGTGCTAGGATTATAGGCATGAGCCACTATACCTAACCATGTGAACTTTTTGTTGTGAAATAATAATATACATATGGATATGTGCACATTAAATAATTCTAAAATGAACACCAGATATACTCACTACCTGCGTCAAGAAATAGAACATGACCAGCTCCCCAAATCCGTGCCCACAATCCCTGACTTCACTGATGATCATCTCCTGCTTCTCTTTCCGTGTGTACTTCCTAGATATGAATGCCTAAATAAAGACAAGCTTGGCGTTCTCTCTGTCACTCACCATTAGGGTCCCCTACATGTTTATTTATTCTTGCTTTAAGGTCATCATTCTTTCGGACGTTCCAATTGTCCCTGTTTGACTGGGGGAAGGTCTTCAAGCTGGCTTCTGTGTCCTTTTGATTCCCTCCTTTAGTCTTTTTTTTTTTAAATCAACAACTGCAATATAATATTATTTACAAAAAATAAAATGCACCCATTTTAACTGTGGAGGCACCTGCGTGACCACCCACATTGCTAAGACACAGGATTTCCATCATCCTACCAAGTTTTCTTGTGCCCTTTTCTGGCAAGTTCCCCACGCTGGCACCACCATCTGCTTTCATCACTGTTGATTAGTTTTGTCTGTCTCAACATTTGTGGTGAAATCATACAGTACGTATTCTTTTGTAACTGTGATTTTTTTGGCATGATGTTTTTGAGATATGTCCACACTGCTGGGTGGGTCTGTGGTGGGATCCTTATTATTTCTGGGTAGCACTGAGCTCTGACATACACAAGATTTGTCTGTCTGTTCACCTGTTGATGGACATTTGAGTTGTTTCCAGTTTGGGGTTAGTGAAAATAAAGCTGTTATGAAGTTTGCGTACAAAAAATGGACATAGTTTGTATGGACATAGTTTTTATTTCTTTTGGGTAAAAACCCAGGTATGGGATTCCTGGGTCACATGGTAAGTGTGTGGTTAACTTTAAAGACACTATCACAGAAGACCCAAGTTCACTTTGTATATTCCCTGCCCCAGACAAATCTGCCATTTCTCCAAGGAGCCTGGATTCCTCTTAAATAAAGAGCAGTATTTAGAAATTGGGAATTAGGTGCTTGGCGTGCTTATAGACAGAAAAATAAACCGTGACTTAAACATCACACCTTGTACAACTAACATTAACTGGAAATGTATCACAGGCTTTTGAAAATGCAAAATGTCAAACTATAAAACTTTTAGAAAAAAAATAGGAGAATATCTTCTGGACCTAGGGCTACGAGATAGAACTGTTAGACTTGAAAGCAAAAGTACAATCCACAAAAGAGAACATCAACCTCTTTGAAATTAAAACTTTTGCTCTGCAAGAGACCCTGTTAAGAGGATGGAAAAACAAGCTGCAGAGTGGGAGGAAGTATTTGCAAGCCCCATCTCTGATAAAGGACTAGTGTCGATAATATATAAAAAGCTTTCAAAAGTCAACAGTAAAAAACCAAACAATCCAATTAGAGAACAGGCAAAAGTCATGGGCAGACACGTGGCACATCTTCACCGAGGCGGATACACAGATGGCCAACGAGCACACGGAGAGATGTGGAGCATCATTCCCCACGAGGGAAATGCAAATTAGAACCACAATGAGACACCACCACACACTATCAGAATGGCTAAAATAAAAAATAGTGATGACACCAAATGCTGGTGAGGATGCTGTGAAACTGGATCACTCATGCACTGCTGGTGGGAATGTAAAACGGCACAGCCAATTTGGGAAACAGTTTGACAGTTTCTTACAAAACTAAACATGCAACCACCATGTGACCCAGCAATTGCACTCTTGGGCATTGATTCCAGGGAAATGAAGACCTATGCTGTCCCCAAAACATGTATACAGATGTTCATAGCAGCTTTATTTATTTCAAATTAGAATAAAATGCATTTTAAGTTAGAGAAAATTTTAAAAATAGCCATATTCATCAGCACTTGCAAAAATAACACCCCACACACCTACTTAACAAAATAAAATTTGCAGCACCTTTTATAAAATTCTTTCCTGCTTTGTCTGTAACATAAATCAGGAAGCGTTCTTGTATGATAAGAAGATAACTTTTCTATTTCTATTAATACATATTCTTCTTGGAATATGTATTAATATTCCAAGAAGATTCTTTAACACCTGAAATGCCTTTTGAGCAATCTCTCTGGTTTGAATGCAGAGGCTCCATCAGACCTCAGCCAAGAGCACACACTTCCTCCCTGACAACATCCTCATGCCTCTTATCATTTAGATGAATCGTCAGAAATTACCACTTGGCTTCATTTCTTGACTCTCTCATTAGAAAAACCCATAAACTTTACATTCTACTTATGCTAATGTTTTTAAACAAATCTTGCTATCTTATGTGCATAATATCAAAATATTGTTTGAAATCTGACATTCATTTATCTTGATTCATTTCAAGCTCAGAGATACATGAGCACTGAGATGACCTAGAACTTCCTGTGACCTCCAAACTCCTCCAGTCTGTGAAACCTGGGTTTCTGTGACTGTCACACAGATACTTTCATCATCCTTGCTGCTGGGCGATGCCAAACCTGCTGGGAGAAGAGCCTCAAACAGACCAGCCTATGTGTTCCTTCTTCCAAGATTGGAGGTATTGCTCCTGACATTTAGTGCTGATTCAAAGACTTCTAGGTAACTTGCTATGTGTCAGGCACTACTGTAACTTAATTAATTTATTCCTTATACCCATCCAATGAAGTAAATAGTATTATTATCCCCATTGTACAGACAAGGAGAGTGAGGCACAGGAAGGCAAATAACATGCCCAAGATTACACAATGGGAGGCAGACCCAGGATCCAGAGCAAGCAACTAGATCCAGACTCAGGCTTTGCTGCCTCCTGGTTGAAAGAGCACCTGTGCACATAGAGATGATGGAATCAACAGATGGACAAGTTTGTCCTATGTGGCCATAAGATGCTAGAGGATCCCATCAGCCTGTGGCCTCTGCATGTCAGCATCTGGCCTTGTTCCTGGCCAGGACTTGCTTTTCATGAATGCCACTGCTGCTGAAATGCATTAATAGTATCAGGAGTTCAGAGTCGGGAGGCAGGAAACCTGCGTCTTATTTTGGCTGCACCCACCAACTTGCTGTGTGTTCTCAGGTACATTCATGACCCATTTCCCTGTCTGTAAATAAAAATTCAATGAGAATAATTTTTCATATTCCCCAATGCCGTGTGTTGATTTGTCCAAGTGAAAGACTGTTGGCAAGAATGGAGAAGTCCAGCTCTGCTTTTGAGACTGACATCTGAGACTGTCTTCACCCCCATATAAGAAAAGCACGACTCCTCAGGCCGCTAAGTGGTCCCCACTGGCAGGTTTAGTGTCGCCAAGTTACAGCCTCTTTGCTGCAGACGTGTGTACGCGGTGCAACTACGGTGTGTTGCTTGTTCAGAGTTTAACAAGCGTAGGAGAAAAGGGAATGTTTAGTTAGAAGGCCATCTCTTCAGAGCAGGAGGAAGGCTCCATACAAAGTAAGAACAATAGGAAGTATGCAAACAAACCTCTGAAAGTCTAATAAAGCCCCACAGAACACATAGTTTGTTTTATGAAAGTGGAATTTGCAGTGAGGATGGCTCTACTCATTCTATCACGCACAGTGTCCTTGAAGAAGTATTCATCATCCGTGTTGGTGTCACATGGGGGACAGGACTCCAGTGATCCGGTGCAAACATCTCAGTAGATCTTTGACCACAGCTGGCTTATCCCTGAAGTCCATCCAGTTCAGCTTTGCAGTTTCTGGTATGAAAGTTTTGCTTTTTATTTTTACAGGTGATTCAAGTTGGGGAAGAAAGAAGTTAGCTCTTTTTTCATTTAGGAGGGGTAGGAAGAAATATAAATTCCCAGTGTTCATCCTTAGCCCCTGGTTCTTCCTGTTATTAGGTGCTAAGCTGTGTTGAGGGTATACAAAAGCCCGAGCACACCACAGAGCACCCTGACCACATAAGAAATGACATTTAGCATTCTCCGGTGAGTAGCTCTTCCATTTCCCTGCTTACAGCGGAATTTAGGGTAATGGCTGTAATTGCTTCTCCAGTTCTGGAGAGATAATATATAGGGGGAAGTCAGATTATCTTGCACTTGTGACTTTTGGCTAATTTTCTCTTGAGGCAGCTTCATCTAAACCCGTTTTCCTGACCAGGCAGCAGCTGGGACGGTCCCGTAGGCGTGCCCTCGCTGCCCAAGATGTGTTCACCGTGAAACACTGTAGACGGTTGTTAGGATCAGAGGTAGGTCTAAGTAGAAGGACGGGAGAATAATTATGATGATTTCCCTTTAGAGAAATGAAAATCTACAACTTATGCCACGGCCAAGGTACATAGTGAAACCAAGGAAGTGACCGCTCTGCTTTAGCTCTTGTCCTGAGAAAGGATTCATCTCTTCATTTCCTCAAATGCCAATTGTGCATTGATTTTTTACTCTCTGTCATGAAACGGGTTGGGACAGAGGTGACAACTCAGTCATGTGAGAGAGACAGGCACAGTGAACACCTGCACCTGCTGTGAAAATGTCCAGTGAGTACCTGTGCCGGGGCTCTGCCTGGGGCTTCAGGCGGGCCAAGCTTCCTGAAGGAGGGGCCCGGGGGCGGGGAGAGCCGTGCAGAGGCCGGGTGCTGCCCAAGTTCATGGCCCCAGAGACCACAGCGGCACGTGTGATCACAGCTCCCGGAGCTGTCAGGGAGCCATGAGAGACGAAGCCTGACAGATGAGTGGAGACAGACCCTCGAGGGAGTGGGCACATGCCGTGGCCTCTTGATTGGGTGTGTAGGCAATGCAGAAGGGTTTTATTTAAATTGAATTTTTCTTATTGTGGTATAAAAAACCACATAAAAAGATTTACCCTTTTAAGCATTTTAAGTATGCAGTTCAGTGAATTAAGTGCATTCACGCTGCTGTGCTACCATCACCATCTCCAGAACTTTTTCATCTTCCCAAATTAAGTTCTGTACCCATTAAATAATAACTCCCCATTCCCCCAGTCCCTAGCCCCTGGCAACCCCATTCTACTTTCTGTCTCTGTGAATTGTCAGCTCTAGGTACCTGATATAAGTGGAATCACATAGTATTTGTCCTTTTGTGATTGGCTCATCTCTCTTAGCACAATGTCCTCAAGGCTCACCCGTGCTGTGGCAGGTGCCAGAATTTCCTTCCTCTTACAGGCTGTGTGGTTGTGGCCCATCTTGTTTACCTGCTGATCTCTTGGTGGACACCTGCTTGTTTTCACTCTTGGCTATTGTGCATAGTGCTGCTGGGAACACGGATGTACAGATGTCTGCACCAAAGGGTTTTGAGCAGGATTGTGATTGGAAAGATCCTTTTGAAAGATCTCCCTGGTGGTGCAGAAGGTGATGATGATGATGACAACACAGAAAACATTTAACACATGCTCAATATGTGATGGTGCTGCCCTCAGTGCCTGGCGTGCGTTGACTTGTTCAATCCTCACACCTGCCCTTTGAGGTCCATGCTGCCATCATTTCCATCGAACCCAGGAGCATATGGAGGCCCAGGGAAGTGGAAGAACGTGCCCAAGCCTGTAGACAGCAGAAGCAGAGCCCGGAGCGGAGTCCGCACAGTCGGCCCGCAGAGCCTCCACGCTCACGCGGTGCCACGCGGCCTCTCCTGGTGGATGGGAAGGCGTGGGCTGGTGAACGGAGGCTGGAGGCCAGAGGTGGTGGTTGGGCCACTGGAATAGTCCAGGCAGGAGCTGACTGACGCTGTGCACGGAGCTCAGGTTGCAGTACGGAATGGGCGTGAGGACAGAGACTTGAGAGTTTCAGCGGGTGGATGAACAAGCTCCCAGTGAGTGACCATGGGTGTGAGGAAGGGGAAGGGGCCTGCGAGGACCGACAGCTTGCGGACTTGATCATGTAGGTGGGGAGTGCCAGTTGCTAAGAAGACATACTGATTCTATTTGGTACCAACTGAAGCTGGTATGGTATGGAAACTAGTTAAGTAAATTATGGAACATATGCTCAAGAAGCTGAGACCCTGCAGGATGTTCAGAGAGAAACAGTAAGACTTGAGTCAAACTCAGTGGGAAGATCTAGTTGGAGACACAGATCTGGTTGTGCAACCATCCCGTGGTAGTGAATGGGGAGTCACAAACGCAGGGGAGAGTTAGACTCTTGGAAGCAGATGCGCTTGTGTGTAGAATGAAAGGAAGAAGGTGGAAACAGAAGCCCAGGACGTGGGGAGTTGCAGAGCCAGGCAGAGGGCACACTAGGGTTTGTAAATTTGAGAACTGACGTGACAGCACAGAGGGGGCGAGTCCCCGCTGCGTTGTCCCACGTACCATTTTCCCTGCTGTGCCCCACTTCTGGGGAACACCAAGGGGGCGCTGGGTCAACAAAAAGGAGATGGCAGGAATTTGGAGGGAAGTGGTGGGAGGGTAAGAGGACATGGAAGCCAAGGTGGGGGAAAGTCTCTGGAAGGATGTTGTTGCGTGCCTCACCGTGATCAAGTGAAACGGGTACAAAAGGTGACCACTGACTTTTGTAGATGCCATCATTGGTGACCCCAGAAAGAACCATTCTGTGAAGGGATGGGAGCAGGAGCCAGCTTGCCCTGGATTGAGGCACGAAGGAGAGTGTGGAGTGTGTACAGGGCATGGGAGTCAGGAGAGGTGCACCTGGGGCAAGAGGGCCGGGTCTGCTGGAGGCTGATGGGCAATTCCGACCTTTCACAGATGGAGGGACAGGAACGGGGCAGAAGCGAAGGAGTCAGTGGGATCAGGCCTGAAGGGTGGAGATCGGGTTTATGTGGGCAAGCATTCGTCTCCAATAGAGGAGGGACACCGAGGACAGACAGGAGGAGTGGGGATGTCCGGGCCTTGTGAAAACGCAGGGGCTCAGTGCCGATCTTGACGCAGTGCGGCCGGGACACTCATGTCAGAAACGGCAAAGCACTTATGGGAGGTCATTTGGCAACAGAGTTGAAGTCGAAGCTGGTGCCCATTGACTCGATAAAGTTAGTTTCGGGAATTTAGCCTAAGGACAAATGAAAGGAAAGGCAAACGTACAAATATGCTTGTGGCGCATTATTTACAATATTATTTTTAAAAAGCACATGTGGCTAATGGTATGGAAACTAGTTAAGTAAATTATGGAACATATGCTCCATGGATGGAATATTATGAGGTCATTAAAATTATAATTATGAAGCTTATAGCTATGCAGAAATGTGGTTGTGATAGTAAGTGAAAAATCCATTTTAATATTGTATGCATACTCTAATTGCAACCGTGTGAGATACGCTTCAAAATGAAAGTATGCTACAAGAGAATTTCTAAAACTGACACTAGCTGTTGGCTGGGGATAATGGTAAAATTATCGGGTGATTGTTTTTCCTTTCTCCGTTTGGAAAGCTCATTTTGAATGCTACAGTTCTGGTTAAAACAACAGCAATGTAGCCTTGCATCTTATTAGCTATTACCTTATTTAGAACAGAATATCACTGACTTTTTTCCCTCCATACCTGACAGTACCAAGGTCTAATAAGATGGATTTTGTGTGATGTAGCAATTCTATCAGAATCTCCTGCCTCTGTTGTTGATAGTAATGGGTGTCTCCTCCCTGCAGTTAACAGCTTACTTGGATGCTTTGGATAGAAAAAATGTTGGCTAAAGCTTTAACAGCATTCCCAGCCCAGGTGTCGATCCCAGATGGGCTACGGGTGGGAGGCAGGGCAGAGGCGGCTGTCCTTGCCCGTCCTGGACGCAGCACACAGGTGCGCAGCTCTCGCGCTGCTGGACAAGTCCCTGGAGAGGAGCCCCCCGGCAGGTTCCCATACGACTCCCACGTCCCTCGCCCGTCTCACCACGGAGGGTAGTGGTGAGACGCTATTTTTCTCTTTTTTGGGTACACTAATATTTACAGAGCTTATTAATGGTGACAAACATTGATACAGATAGGCATTTTGAAATGGCCACTTGAAGTCAAATGGTAGCCATTCTATACTGGGGACAGGGCAGCTTGAGGAGGGGGCAGTCGATACCCACCTTCCATCTGCAAGAAGTTCCGTTCGTTAGAAGAAGCTGTCGCTGAGCACCCCAGCTCTGGTTTCCAGTCTTCTCTAATAATTTTCCTCTTTCATTGAAAGGAATCAATTTAATGGGTAAGATAATTATAGGTTCAAATGCAAGCATAAGAAAAATAAATCAGAATTTAGAGAGTCATCTGCAATAGATGGATTTTAAAAGATAATTATTATGCTTGATGTTTTCAAGAGGTATTAAAATGCACATGAATCACCTAGATTAAATCCAACAAGGGGGCAAGAATCCCACCCAGCTGCCTCCTGTCTCTGCGCATTTTGCTGCTTATTCGGTTGTAAACTGCTCCATCTTGTGGTTAAACAAAGGTACTAACAGAGATCCCGATGCTCGTATTTTCACGTTGAAAACCACTGTATTCTCTCTTCTTAAAAGTTATGAATGAGCTTTAAAAAATTCCAACGCCACATAAAGGAAGAAAGAAGAAAGTAAAAATTATCCATAATATCATTGTCTGTGTATGTCTACACACATACATTTCAAAGATGAAATGTGGGCATGTATATATTACATGCCTACTCTTTTATGTAAGAGAAATCGTTACAGTGTGTCTTTGTTCACTTCAAATGAATCGCTGTTTCAACACAATTCAGGAATGAAAGCTGGTCTGCATTTGATCAAGTTAGTAGGTTGTAGTTTCTATGAACATTTTCACAGCACTTAGAGTAACCTGAACCTCCTTGGGTCTGGGCTTCCTGGTTTGTGAAAGTGGGTGGGGGCAGGTGTCAGAGGTTGCAATTGCACACCAGTGGGACCTCTAATCCTGCCCCAGACCTCCTGGCCTTACACTCCTCTCCACGTTTGTGTTGCCTGCCTGGGGAAGCATTTGGCTTGGAACAGTGGCAAGTTCCCTTCCACTTGATACATTTAATGATGCTGTTCCTGTCCTGGGAAAGCTTAATAAACAGAGTTGTAGTTCTCAAAGTGGGGTCCCTGGACCAGCAGCATCAGCATCAACTGGGAACTGGTCAGAAATGTAGATTCTCAGGCCTTCTCTTGGTTGTCATGGCAGGGGCGTGGGGCAGGGGGGAGGGGAAATGCTCCTGCAGCTCTGCCCTGTGGCTCCCTCGAATCCAGCAGGGCTCTTCCTGCCTAGTGGAACGTGGATTCTGAAGCCCCCAGTACAAAGCTCCAGACAGCCACACCCAGCTGACCCAAGTGAGCAAGGCCCAAGACTGTCTGGAGAGAGGCTTCATAGTGCGTGAAGGAAAAGACACCTTCCTTATTTGGTTTGTATTTGGAATATCTCTCTGGCACCTCGAGTTCTCACACTAGCCTGATCTCATTCTTTTTATAATTAATGAAGCATGAAACCACCAGTCTCCATGCTCTCTGGTATGAAAGGAACAACAACCTATACTCTATAAACACCTGTGTTACTTTTCCATGGCTGCCATAACAAATTACACAAAGTCAGTGGCTGGAAACAACACAAATGTATTCTCTCCTGATACAGTAAGCTTGGCCTCCCTGGGCTGAAAGCACAGTGTGGCAGGCTGTGCCCCCTTCTGGAGGCTCACAGCCTCTAAAGATTTCTTCTGGGGGCGCCCAACACCTTAAAACAGAGGCTAGGGTTCATTTTGATGGTTAGATCAAAAGTATAGAGCATGAAGTAGACTCCTGCCTAAAAATTCTTTATGTAATTTTTCCAATTTAAAGGGAATAAACAGATTTATTGAGCCATGAGCAAATTATTGATACTCTGTTTATTGCACACAGAAGTTAATTGAATAGCCTCAGATTAACCTAAAGGACGTCAGGGCTATGTCACAGGTCACTCACTGCCATATACTAGGTGTGCAAGAAGTGAAAAGTACCTGGTGCTTCCTCTTGAGCCACTCGTCTGGTTACCCCCAAACCCCGAAGCCTGGAGCCACACTCCCTGCACAGCATGGCATCGAGACGCCCATTCTCGTGGGACCATGCAAGCTCTGTTCTGGGGGCGGTGCTAAGGTTGCAAGTTCAAGATCTGCTTTGGCATTTCAGGTGGCCTATTACAGGTCTACAAAGTTCCCCGCCACATCCTCTGAGGACTTTCTACCAGTGAACAAGGTGGTCTCCAAGAAGCAGTGTGTGTGGGCGAGAGCAGGGCTGTGGGGCTGCCTCTTGCCCCGCACGCCGCCCTTCTTCCCTCCAGATCCACACGCAGGGGCAGGCTGGGGGGAGGGGGTGGAAGGAGAGCCCTAAGATTTGGGGGCCACACCCATTGCACACCACGAGATGGTACCTGGGGCTGATATTTAGGGAAATTATGCACAAAGATAAAAATTAATCCACTGTGTTTTTTAAACAAGTATTTTAAAGTTGGGAGTGAGAAAAATCAGAAATTAAATAAGTTGTGATAAAATTTGACTATAAAATTTTGAATGTGTCCTATCGTAGCAGTGAACTGAATGGGGGTTCTTAACCTGGTACTATGCAGAACCCCAGTCCATGGGTGGGTGTTAGGGGTCCCCTCAATGTTACTGCACAGTCTTGCACATATAAGCCATTTTCCAGGGTGGGAGTCCTTTGTTTTCATCTGATTTCAGATGGTGAATGGAATTTGGGGGTCGTTAAAAGACAGAAGTGCCGACCTGACGGTGCACACGATGGCCTCTAGCTTGGGTGATTTTGTTGGCATGTCCACGGAGACAGGCCCCCAACCTTCGTGTGGCGCTGCAGCAGCTTTGCCTGAGATGCGCTGTGCGGGAGAAGCACCGCGCAGGGAGGCAAAGCCATGCAGGGCTCCCAGGAGATACATCATCGGCACGAACCCCAGACAAGCTGATGGGAGCCGAGCCAACTTCCAGATGGGAAATGACCGTGGCATGGGACTCCAAGACCAAGTGAAATATCAAGTTAGTATTGCTTCTTTTTTTTTTTTTTTTTTTTTTGAGACAGAGTCTCACTCTGTTGCCCGGGCTGTAGAGTGCTGTGGCATCAGCCTATCTCACAGCAACCTCAAACTCCTGGGCTCAAGCAATCCTTCTGCCTCAGCCTCCCGAGTAGCTGGGACTACAGGCATGCACCACCATGCCCGGCTAATTTTTTTTTTACATATATTTTTAGTTGTCCAATTAATTTCTTTCTATTTTTATAGTAGAGATGGGGTCTCGCTCAGGCTGGTCTTGAACTCCTGACCTTGAGCTATCCACCCGCCTCGGCCTCCCAGAGTGCTAGGATTACAGGCGTGAGCTACCGTGCCCGGCCTGCTTTTCCATTCTTGTGCTACTTCACTTAGAAGAATGGGCTACAGCTCCATCCAGGATAACAAAAGAGGTAGTTTATCATTTTTTATGGCTGAGTAGTACTCCATGGAGTACACATACCACATTTTGTTAATCCACTCATGTACTGATGGGCACTTGGGCTGTTTCCACATCTTTACCATTGTGAATTGTGCTGCTATAACCGTTTGGGTGCAGATGTCTTTTTTATAGAATGTCTTTTTTCCTTTGGGTAGATGTCCAGTAGTGGGATTGCTGGGTCAAATGGTAAGGACTGGCATTTTCTGTCTTGTTTGGTCACTAGCTGTGTGAACTGGGATAAGCCGCCTTCCTACTCCAGGCTCAGTGTCCTCTTCCGTGAAACGTGCTTATCAACTGCACCTAGATCCTGGAATCTGTATGGGGATGGAACATGAGAACATGGGGCTTCGTGGATGGTGCACACAACACTGCAACGAATGGGAGATACCGTTACCAACAGCTCCATCTCACCTGCCCCCAGCACTCTGGTTCTGTGAGTGAGACTTGGTCACCTGGGCCTCCTCCAGCTCTGCTTTCCCAAGCCCAGGAGAGCTGGACACACAGGAGGGACACAGTGCATGTTTACAGACTAGAGCAGAAGTGAACCAGCCCAGGGTGCTGAGAAGCTCGCCAGGCTGGGGAGCAATTCCCAGTGCACTCCAAGGTTCAATTTCCTCCTCTGTGAAATGAAGGGGCACGATCTTATTCTTTTTAGCAGGAGAGCCCTTCCTCTAAATAAAATATTACTCAGAACTTCAAAATGTAGAACAGGCAAAACTAGAGCTGTTTCCATTCAAGTTGAGAAGGAAGCTGGGAACACCTTCAAGCAATGGCCCTGGGACTGTACTGTGGAACCCTGGGACTGTACAGAAGTACCCAGTTTGAGAACCTCTGGTAGGTGGAGTGATATGGAAACCTGCGTTCCAGCTGGCTCAGTTAACTCCCTGGGGACACTCAGGCAGACCCCTTCTCTCTCACAGATCCACCACCTAGCTCACCATTGCTGGTCTAGCCCAGGATGCTGGCTTCTCACTGGCTCCCAGGACTATGGAGACGATGTCATAGCCATTCAAGAAATCCCCAGCACAGAGAAGCTGGACCACACATTTTCTCTCTTACATGTTCAGAGATTGCTGAATTCACTGGGTTTGGGCCTCCAGGGATCCTAGCGATTCCTTGAGGGTCTGCCTTTGAATTCTCTGCTTCCTACAACACAGCCAATGTCAGCAGGGGCACAGGGCAAGGGAGGCTGACTCATTGACCCTGTCCTACCTTTGAGCCAGAGCACAGCAGTGGTTATGAGCGTGGGCTCTGCAGCCAGGTAACCAACATGAGAACCCTGGGTCCACCTCACCCAGGCTGCCCTTGGACGAGTCCCCAAACCCCTGAGATGCAGATCCCTACATGCCACATGATGTTCTTGTGAGGATGCTGTTCCTCCTTCGTGGGATGCTCCCCCTGCACTCACCTGCCTTATTTTCTTACTTCCTTCAGGTCTTTTCTCAAAAGTCACCTCTCAATGAGGCTCCCCCCACACATCCTAAATAAGTACGGGTCATGATCAGTTATATTAATACTACATATTTGCTTATCTAGTTTTGTGTCCTCTTCCATTGGAATGTCACCTCCAGGAGAGCAGGGAATTCTGTCCCTTTCATTCACAGCTGTGTCCCCAGTGCTTGGTGCCTGGTAAACGCTCAAAGGAGGTCCCTGGGAGTGGGTCTAGGGCAGAGTGTGCTAGCACATGTTTAATGACAAGCTCTCTGAGGGAGGGGGAGCCCTGGTTTGTAGTGTTTGCCAATTTCCATGGTGTAAATACTCCCACTATGGCCAATTTCTTAAGGTACCAACATGACATCACTAAATGTGTAGCTGGGCTAGAGTTAAACAGTAATGGAAATAAGATGACAGAAAATGAGGTAGTGGCCACAGAGACAGATGGGTGACGGGAGGATGCATGAACTGTATGGTTTTTGTCATTTTCCTCAGTTAGCATCTCCAAGACTCCTAGCCTGGTCGTTCTCAGACTTGGCTATGCATCAGAATCATCTGAGCATATTACGAAGGCTTGTGTTTGTGGACACCAAGTTTGAGACTATCTGCTCTTGTCTAAGCACCTAAGAGTAGGCTAAAACTGCACTGTCCCACACAGTAGCTACGAGCCACATGTGGCCACATAAATTCAGGATAATTAAAATTAAATTAAAAATTCAGTTCCTCAATAACACTAACCACATTTCAAGAGTTCAATGGCCCACGTGGCTAGTGGCTACCATATGGGACAGCAGAGATTACAGAACATTTCCATCACTGCAGAGTGCTCTATTGGACAGTGCTGGCGGGACATCAACTGGCCCCTAAAAGTCACATCCTAGAAGAAAAGAATCAAATGGAACCTCCATACCTGGGAGTTCCTAGGTAGGATGTACAGCATCCAAGGAAGGCCCTTATCTGGAGTCACCCCACTGCCCTCTCCGCCCCTAGCGAACATGGAATGCCTGGCTCTCTCTCCAACTCAGAAGGCTCTTGTCCAAGCCCCACATCCTTCTCATCCATAAAATGGGAACTCCTCTCTGCTGCCCAGCCCCCTCCTGCCTCCTTCATGCTACCAGGGAGTGAATCAGAGTCAAGTGGGGACAGCATGGTCAGGATGGTGCCCTCTCCACAGTCTGCAGGTGGGAGGATGCAAACCCATCAGCCATGGATGCTGCTCTCTGCCCGTCACCCAACACAAGTCCAGCCAGAGACCAAGTCTATTCCCAGACCAGGCTTTTGCCCTGGGTCCCTGCAACCTTTCGCTGTGCAGAACAAGGCCAGACACATGAGGAGAAGGCTGCAGCCTCCTCTGCCTTGGTCTCTTGGGGAGAGCCTGCCACCTCCTCCAAGATGGTCCCCGAGCTGAGAATCCTTCCTGAAGGCCCCAGAATCCACGCTGAGCTCCCTTGCTCCTGGCTCACCACGCTAATAACAATATCCAACATGTATTTAGTGCTGACTATAAGCTAAGCATTTTTCATTCATCATATCGTGTAATCCTTAAAATAATCCCAAGAAGTAGGTACGATTATTATCCCCATTTCCAGATGTGGCTGGGCTTGTCCAGGGTCACCTAAGTAGAGGAGCCGGGATCTGAACTCGGATCTGACACCAAGGTCTCTACTATACTACGGATGTTACTGAGGGCCGGGACTGCATCTCCTTCTTCCTGATTTTTTTCAGGGTTTAACACCAGGCTTAATACTGCATTAATAAATGTTTACTAAATATATGAGTGAAGGAACAGGAGTTAGGGATAAGGAAGAGCAACCCAGCTCTGCCCTGCAAGGCCTCCACAAGGCCTCTTGGTGTTCCCTGCCAGCAAGACCTTGTCCATCACTATATCCATAGACTAGATCCCACAGCAGCCAATCTGGGCAGGGAGACAGGAAAAGGAAATGTCTGCCTCCCTCTGGGCCCAACTTTTCCTCCTGTGATTCTGACACAAGAAGGCTTTCATGGAACTATAGCCTGCCACCAGAGCAGAAAGGGAACTGGGGGTCCACTAAAATCCACTCTCATTTTATAGACAGGCCCAAAGAGGGGAAATGACTTGTCCAAGGTCACACAGCAGCATCTCCTGCCGACCAGTGCACACTGCAAGCCTCCTGTCCTGGGGGTGGTAGGATCTGGTGCTGCCACCTCTCCCCTGCAGGCAGACCCAGTGGGAGTGTCAGGGAGGCAGTGGCAGAGCAGCCCGCAGCCCCCAGCCCCACCCGGGGACCCTCCCACTGGGGTTTTGAGCTCTGTGTTCCTCTGGCCAGGAAGAGAGAGGCAGTGGAGCTCAAAGCACAGGCCCAACAGATGGTTTCTATTTGCAGCCACCGAGGCTGGTCTGTGCCAGACTCCTGACCTATTTTGAGGAGCTGAGGGCCCTGCTGGCTCAGAGATGCCTCCAGCTTACACCCCTGAACCCACAGTCTGGCAGGAGATCCACTGGGTGGTTCGAGGCCAGCAGGGAGGGGTGTGGACAGGAGGCCAGGCTGGATGGTCTGAGCACTGGCTCCGGACAAGGGGGCCTCAGAGCGTGAGCCCCACATCAGCTGCTGCAGAATTGCCCGAGGTATTTGTGCAAATGCAGGTTCCAGTCCCCACTTCAGGCCTAGAGAATCATACTGTCTGGGGGTGGGCCCGGAATCTGCATTTAACCCAGCCCCTCACCAAGTGATTCCTGTTTGGGACCTTTGCTCTTCAAGGCACTGCCTGTGGACCAACAGTACTGGCATTCCCGGAGTCAGAGCCTACAGTTCACAAGCTCCCCAGGTGGTCCCACATATGTCAAAGCTCGGGGTTTGTGTGGCTCACACTTGAGTGTGTACCACTATCACCTGGGGGACTTGCGGAGCTACAACTCGCTGAGCCTGCCCGCTTTCTGATTTGGGAAGCCTGGGAATCTGCATTCCTAAAGAGCTGCCAGATGATGCTGAAGCTACTGATCCTGGAACCAGACCTTGGTCCCTGAGCTGCACTGCAAGCAGCACGGTGCTCTCCGAAGCTTAAGCTCTGTGACCTTTCATATATCTCTTGACATCTCCAAGCCTTGGTTTCCCCATCTGTAAAATGGACATAATTCATACTATTTTCCTAGGACAGTTGTGAGGATCCAGTGAAATGATTCCATGTGTGAACGTGCTTTGTGACCTGTGACTGCATGACCAAAATTCTAATATAAATCCATTTGTACTGTCAAAAGTGCTGTAGGTGATCCCACCTGCCCTTGACAACCACCTTGCTCCACAGCAAGTCAGTAAGAGGGCTAGGCCTAACGTGTCCCTCGAGGGCTTTATTCCTCATTCCTAGACAGCCACTGTGTACACAGTAAGAGCTCAATAAGGGCTGGTGGAATTCAACCCAGAACTTCCAGTTCATGTCCCGGTTCTCTTTCCATTAGTCTCTGCTGCTCACACCCTCCTTCATGCCCCCATACCCCTTGGCAGGTGAAGCTGAGCAAATTTTTAAAAAAAGTTGTTTCACAGCCGAGACTAAAGGCTGAGCTGGGGTGATACCAGGCACACCTGCCACCAAGGCTCCTGGCCTGAGAAGCGCCCTGCCCGACTCCCAGGATGACTTGGGATCCCGTGTTCAGAGTGCCTGGCCTATCCTGGCACACCGTGGCACCCCCGATGCAGGGGCCTCCCCTCTGAGGAATCTCCCACCAGGCATCCCAGGCTGGGCACCATGGGGCTCGTGTGCTTATGGTCATGCGGACCCAACACGGGTTGATGTCGCTTCCTGTCAACGAAACCTCCTTAAACAGCGTGCCAAGTGTGACTGCCGGGCAAGGGAGAAATCCGAGTTGTCCATGGGCTGGGGTCCCCTGGGCCTCCTCATGAAAGGCGGCTGTCTTCCTCTGGCCCCAGGGTGCAGCAGAGGGGTCCTACTTGTTGGTCCCTATAGTCAGGCGACTGTCATACCGCCCACCTCACAGACAAGACCTGGCTCCCTGTCACCTGGCAGTGCACAAAAAGATGGGCTGGTAACTGTCCCTAGGTGAACGTGGTAATACAACTTGGGCTTTCCCCTTCCCAAAGGTAACCTACCTAAACTGCAGCCCAGGGAGGCATGGAAGATGATGGCCGCTGGCTACGCCATAGTGTCTGTTAGAGAAAAAGGTAGCCCATCTCCCGGTGCCCCAAATGGGGAAGGGAAAGCTGAAATCCTTTGCATTACTGTTAACTAGCTGGGGTATAAAGAGGGCAGGGCATTGACTTACCCACAGAGAAGCAGATGCCAGGCCACACGCACAGAGCTTATCTGGCGATAAACTCTGCACTGTCCACCTCACACTGTCCCCAGGGAGTGTGTGTGTGTGTGTGTGTGTGTGTGTGTGTGTAGGAGTAACCATTTCCTCCGGGACTTTGGAAACAATTCCAGGGGCCTCACCAGCTGAGGGTCTAGAAACCGGAACAGGAACTTTTTGATTGAACTTAATGTTACTGAGAAAACGAAAGGGTTTTTGTTTGAAACCCCTCTGGTGACTGTCTCATGATGTCCTTCCCTCTCACTCTTGCTACCTTGTAAAAAGAATCCACTCGTTAATTCAGGGCACTGCCAAGAAAGGATCTGGATCTGTGGCCAACCATCCCCCTAGAGCAGCCTCTGTTCCCCAAACTCCCAGGGGACACCACCTCCTTCTAGGTGATCGTGTTGCCTCCCACGGGACCCTCTGGCCCAGAGCTCTGCTCCACAGGAGGGACCAGTGGTGATGGCTCAACCCACCGCATCTCCAAGGGTTCAAATGTGAGCTACGCTGAGCGGGTGGCTGGCGGCAGAGGCAGACGTCATAAGCGGAGAGAAAGGGAGGGAAGAGGTCAGAGGGAAATGCAAAGGCCATCAATGTCATTTAAAGAACGTAGCGGTACACTCTATTCCTCCGCACTTACTAGTCGTGACCTTCCCCTCTTCCTCTGAATGGCATCCGTTTACCCTGGGAGGGCGAGTGCTATTAAAGCAGGATCCAGAGCAATCCAGGTTCTGACATCCAAAATAGGGTTCTGCAGCAGCAAGTGGTCCAAGAGCCAGCATTGTTGAGAGACGGCTTTTCTCAGTCCCTGTCTCCCAGTGTTAGAGAGGGAAGAGTCCCACCGGGTGGGCAGCCTCCACCATGGAGGGGCCTGGGCAGACATCAGCAGGGCAGGGAAGGCCCAGCCCTTGCAGCCCGCAGGGCTGTGAGTGTTCAGGACTGTGTCCTGATTTCCTGTACTTTGGGCCAAAATCTCAGGGGGAAATGCACAGGGTAGGTGATGGTGGTCTGAGAGCAGAGAAGTCTCTCTCCAACTTCCTGGTGGCCCCAACAGAAGGTGGCTGCACTGAGTTAACATGGCAAGTGGCCTGGCCAGAGGGGGCCTGGTGTGTCCTCCTGAAGCTCCTACAGCTCCTGGCTGGTGGGAAGGACCCAGCAGTCTCCGTACACCCCTGAGGTAGGACGTGGAGGGTCTGAGGGCCACAGGGCACCCCAAGGTTGCCATGGCGAAGGGGCCAAGACGACTGCTTCAGAGGCTGTAGGGGAGCCAGTCTGGGTCTGGGCAGGGTGGTTAGTGAGATTCGGGTTTTGCAACCTGCAAGGCCAGGGATGGACCCTGCCGTCAGGGCCAAGAAAAAAACGGACTATGAGTTTACCAGTTGCAGATGCCCAAAGAATGCCCTGGGACAGGACAGACCAGCCACAACTCAGGGATGTCAACCAGGATATGTTTAAGGTCCAGGGTAAAGCCAGAGGTCCTTTTTCCCCTCCACACCTGAAACCTGAGGTCCTGACATCACAGGAGCCTCCACCATCTATATCGGAGGCCAGAGGAGGAGGTGCTCTAGAAGATGAGCCTTTCGTAGTCATTCAAGCAGATGCCAAGTTCCCCCAGAGGCTGAGCCTTTACATCACGCACACAGAATCAGACCGACTCCACTGGACCCGGCTGAACGTGTTTTATCACCGTTACTCTGCCAGGTGGGGCTCCTGAACATCGGATCAGCTTCAGTGAAAATAAAGAATCTGTATCTTCTTTGCTCATGCAAGTTGTTGGGACTGGCACGTAAGCTCGTGAAGGCTGTGCACTGGGCAGACGGACAGTGTGGGTAGACAGCACCCCTGGAGTTATGCCACACAGGGGCCACAGATGCGGGAGGGTGGCCTAAGGGCTCTCACATCACCAGAAAGATAACGAGGGAACACCAAGCACCTTCTAGCTCCTAAAATTCCAGGCGTCAGAGGCCTGGGAGCCTGGGAGGCCCGGCTGCCAGTCACTCTTTTGTCCCTCTCCCCCTTCGTTGCTAAAGGTCAAAGAGAATTTGTTGCTAGCAACCAGGAGAGAGCCCTCTCCAGCAATGCTGAGGGCTGACATGCGCCCTCCCTGGCAGCCACCCGGAGCCATTCCCGCAGCCTGTTTACTCCGCCAGTAAAAGCATCTCATCCCTGACAGCTTAAGAGGAAGGGCCCTCCTCGTCCAGGTGTGTCGGCATTTTCTCTGATGTAGCTGCTGGTGTCAAGAGGTAAATGAATTGGCCCCACCGGGTCCCTGAACACCTTGCCCATAGGGATCTACCCAGCATTTTGGGGCTGCCACCTCCACCTGGCATTTAGAGTATACTTCATGGTTGATCGAGTCTCTTTACATATGTAGAGCTTAACTTCTCTATAAGGCTGTAAGCTGGGCCTTACATGTGGGCCTACATGTCAGCTCTGAGGCCTGGAGTGCCCACGGACACTAAAGTCAGGCAGTTATGGGTCTGAGTCCTAGCACTTACTAGCTATTGAACAGACAAACCCTGGACAAGTTCATTAACTTTTTGGAGCTTGTGCTCTCACCTAGAAACACAGAGAATGACAATGCCTACGTCTTGGGACAGTTCCCATCCCCTTGGTCTTCCTTAGAGTGCCATGCATGTGCAGACCATCGATAACTGATTGCTGGATGAGCGACTGGCTGTTTTGGGGAGATGGGAATTGAGTGCAGCTTCAGAACTCTGCCATCTGGGTGCTCCCTGGGAACAGTGGGTCAAGTGCTGGGGCAGGGAGGTAGGTAAATGCTGCAGACTGGACACATACCAGCCATCCCCCACCCCGTACCCGCCCACTCCCCTACAGGAGCACCCCTCACCCTCGGGGGAGGGCCCTCAACCAGTTCTGGCCAATGAAACAGAAGAGGAAGTCTGCTGCAGGGCTTCTGAGAGAGATTTTTGTCTCATTAATCAGAAGAGAGACACACAAGAAAAGCTCTTTCCCGGCATACTGGCTGACGCGCTGCTTCCCGCCGTTGTCTGCATTTGAGGATATAAAGCCTGGTGCTGTGGCACCTATGTTGGGGCTAGAAGGTGACAAGCCTACCACCAAAAAGCCAATATGATGAGAAGGCAGACCCAAAGGATAGAAATAGCCTGCTTCCTTGATGACACTGTGCAGCCACCAAACCAAACCCAGGACCCCTCCTCCCTCCAGATCTCTTATTTGATAAACCACGAATATC